>CM060952.1:150128094-150368094 GCA_030765055.1 Mantis religiosa | reverse complement strand
TGCGAGCCAAGTGGTCTAACCACTGAGCCACGGTGCGGTCAAAAGGAACCCAATTTTTGTTTTGTGAATTATTTACAAATGTTTCTCTCTTTCTAATTTTCAGGATTTTTCTTTTATATATATATATAATTTCTGACAACCGAACGTCTTGAAATTTAAGTACTGGAACCTTGAGCCTTAATGGCACTGCTGGGTCGTGCAATTGCCTTAATTACACTGACTTACAATTAACTGCTCTTTTATCAACACAGTAACTTTTCTTGTAATCGCTTCTTATATCCGGATCTAAGCTCATGCTTCTATCGTGCAATAATTTTAATAATACAAATTATTTATTACATTTATTTTCTCTTTCTCTCTGATTTCTTTAAGGGATTAATAATCCTAACAGTAAATAATTCCAGCATAAATATTCATCAAAAGGTTCATAAATGGTAACAGCAAGTCTGATGAGAGAGAGATAGAATGATCACGTGATAAAACTCACTCATGGTTAACTAGTACCTTGTATTTATCGTAGATGTGAACTTGAAAGTTTGGAACTTATAAATTCCCAAGTATACTTCAAATCCAATGCTTATTTTTGTCTTTCAGTGATTAATTGTGAATTTCTCCGTTAACTTATGTATTATACATTTGCAGTTAACGTTTTGCTTGCACTTAATTTTCATTATGAAAAGGGCATATATGTAAATAAACTTTTAATCCTTTATAATATTTTATTACGTTTTAGTAATAAGCATATAAAATAATTAAATTAACATTATTCTAAAACTCATTAGGGATATCAGCATAATATTTGCAACATATAAATTAGAATTTAGAAATAACTTGTAATAGTAGAAGAGAATATGTCAACACTTCGAAGATTGAGAGAAAAAATCCCCTTTGAAAGTGCTGTCGATTCTAGCACTATAAAAATAAATAGAATGAATCTAACAAATATAAATATTAATAACTATTTTCCTAAAATTTACAAGCTATATTCATACTTGTTTAAATATGGTGGTTTATAGTTTAAGAATAAATCTTACTTTAAAAGTACAACGTTCATAAATATTGTCTTTAGGTGTCCTTCCATATTCATTGTCATTCTGGCGTTGTGTGTGCTTCCACATGAATTAAATACATTTATAAGAAGTATCTAATGATTATGTATAAAGAATACCAATTTTTTTAACCAATTACCCCTCCTATTAATAAGAACAAAATCATTTCTGATACACACGATTAATTTTCATCATGCACATGAGGATGTCTACGCTGCCTCTTTGCAGAATATTTTGGAACTTGTATAACTAGCACGTAGCAGAAATACTAGTGGGTAGAAAATTTCACGTGGATGTTTATGTCTGAAATTCTTTAGATTCAAATCACCTTAATATTTAGAAAGACAAATATGGCTTTTTGTACTGAGAGAGATTCAGAGTGCTTGTGTTGTCACTGCTATAAAAACAAAAGACAACCGGAAAGCTACGGGCATGGTTTTATAGTTCCGGCTATTGTGTCAGAGGTTGAAAAAATAAAAGTTGGGCAAACACAAACAGGAGATTCCTGTGTAACTACCTGTTTACTGTTTCGAACTGTTTGCATTACGTTAGCCAACTCAGAGCAGAGTATAAATTGACCTACGTGCATACGCAAATGATGATTAAACGAATACGGATGAGACCATTTCACGCGATACATATCTGCACAGAACAGAAATGTTCACTCTGGTGCATTAATGGAGACATTCTTGAAATAATGAAACTAAATTTAGCATGCTAACCAAAGGATATGGAGGAAGCTTCATTTTGGAAATTCGGGGAAAATAAAATTTGGAAATTAGAGCCTTGCAGTTTTACCTGACTTCTTTGAGAGTCGTGACAGGATTTTAGCTGTTATGCTTTTAAATATCAGCAATCAAACCAATGCACCCACTAAATAATTTATTTGGTTACTGGTACCTCTTAGTACATAAACTCATTCAAACGTAGGTGAGAGTCTCTTGCTTAAAAATTAGTGATGAAATGTTTTATAGAACAATCCACCTGAAATCGAAGGGAATGAGGCCAAAGTATCATAGGTGCTTCAAACTTTATGTGAAATTCGTACACCTCTTCTCAAAAATTATTTGCGACATAAACCTCAAAGTAACGGGACAAGTCCTAATACTGGTTTACACGTCAAAAATATTGACATAATATTGTCCCATAATTAATTCCGTGTGATATATATCCTAGGTAGCGATGAATTATCTATATGAACACATCATTACAGACGGGGCATTAAAAATGTATCATATAATACTTGAATGTATTTTTAAAATCATATAAATATTTTAACAAATTTAATATTCTTAAATATAAGAAGAACCTATCCCACAGAGAGCCCGCTTACGAATATTCTACTTCTTTATATTCGTGTTTCATCGTCTTCACTTCTGTATGTCAACACACATAAAAGTCATCAGCTTATATTTATTTGTTCTCTCCTGGGTTACATGGTTTATTTTGGATTGTTGCTGTTAAGCTGAGTAACTTGTAGCAGAACTACATGCTATATTAAAAGCGGTTATCTCCTGGCAATGAACTTTTATCTCATCATTTTTTCGATGAATCGTATTTACATAATTAACTGCACATTAAATCTGAACTTATATTATTTTACAAACGCAATAATCTAAGTACACATTGTACGGTTGTCCAAAAGCAAAATTATTTTATCACACCAGTTTGACCAAAAATAACTTTTTTCCCTTTAAGTATGAATAGGCATTATTTAATTGCTTCCACATTTGCATTTTAGTATCATTTTATGAACCACGAACTTCCAGAACATCAAAGAGAAACAAGATGTTCAGTTATATATTTACATGATTGTACACACGTTTAAACCTCAGTGTGCACATTATCAGGTAACAGTGTTCATAGGGAAATATTTTATAGTTGCTCATCTCATTTATGCTAATCTTGACTAATTGATTTTTAAAGGTACGTTATAACAATGAAGTCAATATCACATCCTGTAAGCATAACTTATTTTTCCTCCCCTTTAAGAGATTAGGCGAATTCATCTGTTTTGGCTGAAATATCGAAGCGGTTCACTGTGACCTACCAAAATACCTCCTTTAAGATGTTTGTTAATGCACAAACTTTCTGGAATGTCGTATCTGATATTTCGTCAACGTGCTCTTACAGTTTTTTCTTACCGCCATCTTTCCTTTCATATTGAGTAAGTTTAAATGTGAACTTATGTTCTTGTAAGGGAGACACATACCTATCTGGATGGCTCAAGTGGTTTCGTCTGAGGTACGCATTCGGGAGACCCGGATTCGATTCCCGCGGCCGACTTTCTTAACCCATTAGTTCCTCTGGCGGTTTTATTGGGTCACCAGGCGAATGCTGGGCAGCTTAATTTCATCCCCCGAATTTCCTATGCCATCAAATCATTGCACAACGTCTCTCATCTGGTGGTCTCTTTCAGGGTAGAGTGTCTGTGGATTTCTCGGCGGAGTGTGGCTGAATTATATGCTTTGATTAAAACTCCTTTCTCGGGTAGGACGGTCTCCGGCCTCCGAGCCCGGTCTGGTGGGGCCGTTTCGGACCGTTCGGGTGTGCTGTCGGTTGTGCGGGAGTTTTCAAATGGTAACATATAAGGAATTCCTCCCTCTGAACTGTCGTGGCCTTCTGTCACCCCTCGCCTTATACTTCCTCCCGGGGATGCCCCACTTGGGGCATAGGTACTATAGATCAAGACTGGTTTCGGTTCCGAATCCACTCCGTACCTAATCAGATCCAGTTCTAGGGAGACTCATTTAGTGTTAGATAGTTATATAACGCCACTAGAATACAAGACGGGGCACTGGAAGAGGGGACATAAAACCCTGATCTTTGAAGATCAAAATTATAATTTTTCTACTCTTCAAAATATAGCTCTTACTATAAAATTATTCATGGTACCAAAATATTTTACTAAATGTTACATTATTTTACTTGCAATTGTTATTCATTCGACTACAAGCAATACATTTGTATTGACGCTAATTTGCTCTTATGTGAATAAAAAATTGAATTGCTGCATCACGTGACTATCTCTATTTTTCCTTGTAAAAATTATCCTCACAACAGTTTTTCTTCTACCTAGTTCATGAAGAAATTAATGTTCTGAAATTAATATTCTTTAGAAATTGCTTCATTGGATATTTCATTGTAGATACAATGGGAATAGGACAATACTGCTGGCTTAAGCATTAGTTAGATACATTAAGAGCGGGATCTAAGTTGACTATGAGTAAAAGAAAGTAGTTAGAATTCCAATCTCAGAAAAGTACATGCATATGAAAATTTAATGTAAATCTATATGGAGGAATTAATCCTTAAGTAATTAATCCTTTTAAATACATTACTCCGGTATATGGGTGATTTTAATTAATTAGAGCAAACTGAAAAACTCAATGCTATGGCCGGGATTTGAATCACGGATCTCCTGGTTTCCGTCCAGCCGCTCTAAACCCTTGAGCTACAATGGCCAACGTGCCGTCCTGACATTAAATTCTCCAATTGACTCATTATATTTTCCCGGTAGACTTTAATATTAGGACGGCATGTTGGCCATGGTAGCTCAAGGGATTAGAGCGACTGGACGGAAACCAGGAGATCCGTGGTTCAAATCCCAGCCGTGGCATCAAATTTTTCAGTTGGCTTTAATTAATGAAAATTTAAACCAATAACCAGAAAATTGTGGGGATTTCTAATGTAACGGCATACTTCAAGGAGATCTTATTTCTTGTGTCGTAAGACTATATCTAGATTTGGTCAAAGGAAAGTCTTCTATAAGAGATGGCCGCTTTGTGAGTTCATAGCCTAACCTCGATAAAAATATTTTATAATATGGCGTTTTATTTAAAATCAATTCTCAAATTAAAAACTCAAAATTTCTTAAAATAAAGGGTACTTTCATTTATAAGAATATTCTTAAATTCTTGATGTCAAATATGGATTTTGTTTCGTAGTTTGGTATTTAACTGACTTGAACTTTTTAATTAATTTTCTCATACACACATAAACTTTTATAAAAATGTTTTTACTTGTAGACCTTAAAACGAGTATTTGCAGTGAAATATTCGTAGCAAAAGTTTAAGGCAATTCAGTAACTTATGACCTATGTATTTCGTAGCGCATTTTTGCTTAATGAAACACAGATGTTCAGTTTTCTAAGAGAGAACGACAAAACCACGATAGGAGAAGAGATATCTTTCTCTTTCTTCCGTGTCACATTTATAATACCACGCGACGAAGGCAAATGTGCGAGAAGACCGGAGAAGTTTGTTCATTTATGATGTTCATATCCGGAGGTAAATTCTAGAAATGTATGCATATAGTTTCGAGGTATCTCCAGAGAGGTATTTAGCATATCATTTGTTTGATAAGACATCACAAAGTCGCGTCCTTTTTTAAAATGACTTTGACTCTCACCGCACCTTCAGTAATGGAAAGGACCACTAACATCACAAGGCAAGAAGAACAAACCACACAAAGTTCATATTTGGTATACAAGCACTGGTTCCTTTTAGACATTTTCATAGAATATTTTAGAATTCGTGTGTTATGCTTGTGGCAAACAAATGGGTAGGCTGGAATGTTGCTCTTGAGCTCTGCCAGACTAAGTAAGCCCATTTGCAAACTTTTTTGGATAACGTACTTCTGAATACGTACAATGTAGGCTACCAGATGTATCTATTTTTGTATATTCCTGCAGGAATATATATATTTATTTTAAACTAATACTGAATTTTTCAGTTTGGAGCAGTGAACAAAGACCTTATATTTAAATGAGAAAACTTAAAATTATAAAATTATGATCATAATTAAAATTATAACAAATGACGAATTTCTCAGATAAATTGTATACGTTTATGCACTTTTGTGGTTCTTTTAAAAAACTTAAATCGTATATAGTTGAGTGACATTCATTCATTAATTAACTGTAAGGATACATTGGGTCAAAAAACCTTGTATGTTTTATTTAGAGATAAATGCAATCACATTAATAATTTATACATCTAATTCAATTATTGTAACTGGTGGAAACTTTAGATTCTACATTTCTAATATGGTATTTTAAAGAATATTTTTTAAAACGTGAACTTTGCTTATGGGAGACGGACCTTGACTTCTATCTGCTCAGACAAAATTATAAAGCTGTCTTAAAATTAGCAAATAAATTTCTAAGGATTCATTAGCCATATTTTTCTACAAAAACAATATAGAAGTAGCTTTTGCTTAATTATAAAGTATAGCTCACTGAAGTTTCATTTAAAGCTTTTAAGTCATTTTTAAATTGTCAAGAAGCACATCTGGAAAAGTGCTTTCAAGCATGGAGCTTTGAAGCACATCAAATATTTTACAACATGGTGTAGTATCCTGTCTTTTATGACATTATTCTGAAACAAAGGCACACAGATAAATAATTCTTTCTACAAAATGCATTTATATATCCACTGTACCATATTACGCGTGTTCTTAAAAGCTGAATTATTGAAAATTTTGAGCTTTACGTCCCGCTTTAAATGGATACGTAATACGCAGGTGCAAGCTCTACGAACAGGTGTTAACATGTGATACAGTTTAACCTAAACACATTAAAACAAATTAATAACATTAAAAAATAAACTTACCTTTAACATAAGGTATTTAACATCAGGTGCTTCATTTATAGATGCTTTCAACTCATCAGTTTCAAATGTGTTGACTTTTTCCTTCCATACACTTCTGATTTGCGTTTTAGTAAATTGTTCAGTTGAGTACATAAGTCAATTAGGTGCCTAATGTTGAGTGTTGAATTCAAAAGAGAATAGTGAGTCCACAAGTTTGATGCTTTTTATTTTGAGACAATTCTTCTAAATACACTAGGAATACATTTTCAAAGATCGAATGTATGCCTTTTGATGTTCTCCAATTCATGAATTGTGAGTAGAATTTCTCGTACATTTTTCTTGTCTTTTTTGACAAACAGTTATTGGTAACACTGAGTACTTCTGTCGTAATTTCTGGAATTGTAAGTTCAATGTCTCTATTAATTGTATCAGATATTTTGACTTTTTTATAAACTGGCGATCGAAACGGGAATACGATACTTGCGCTTTCACAATGTTACGTGGCCACTTGTGTTTGGTGTAATACTAATACTTTAATTAACAGGTGTACTTTAATGAGGCCCATTGAAGTACTGCTACCAGTAGTATAAGTACTAAATGTTGGCATGGTCGAGCATAAACCGTGTTAAAACAATTGGTAATAAAAGTAAATTTGTGTGATATAGAATACTTAAAAGCAAAACATTTTAATGCAGGCTTTAAACTATGCATACATTTCGTAGATGAAATACAAAAGTACTAATGGACGGTATGACCACCTAGTGTGAAATTCAAATTCGTTTTGTGGATGACACACACACACACACACACACACACACACACACACACACACACACAAACACACACACACACACACATCCACACCCCACACCCTCCCGCCGCCCACTCACACACACCATGCCAGCAAATACAAAAAACTGTTCCTTAAACACTTACTACCTAGTATCCTACGTGATCAAGTGAACCAAAGAGTAAAACATCATATAGTATTTTTGTCACAAACATTTTATACTTTAAATTAAGCACATTTTTATTTCAATGATTAATTGATTGTGTATAAAATAAGATGATAAGATGTATGTATAATATAATATGACAAGATGTATGTATAATTTGCTGAACAAATATGAAATAAACTTAAATGGTTTGAGAAAGTCTTAATTATTAACTGATCAGGTTCCTTTCAGCTCTAGTTCAGCAAATATTTTAAAAACTTCGAGGGTATGTCACTGAACTATATTTGTAACACTGGTTTAAAATAAACTGTACAACTTAATCGTCGTGCTATGGTTTATGAATGAACGGACATTTGCCACCTAAAGACAGGAGTAAACTTTTTCAAAATTTAAAACTCGATGTTTGGGGAGTGTTTAATTAACTGACGTGGTAAACAAATATATTTGGAGGCTCTGTTATCCACACGCTCTCCCATTCCACTTTTAGTGTTTGTTCGTTGAAGAGCGTATACTACTGTTCAAATTAGTTCAATAAGGTCGTTATGTGCTAGCAGCCGGAAAAAATGAGGGCTGAGAGCAATATGTGATCACTGAGCTTTCCAATATGCATCAAATACGTTTTATACTTCCATTATTTAGACTGAGCTGTGAAGCATAAAATTCCCCACATTATATAGATTGTGTTTTTTGTGCTAGTAAGATAATGGTTTCAGAGCTCACATTTGAATATGCTTAAAACAATAAAAAATATGTTTATTCAAATGAAGTTCAAGGAAAATGTTTCAGCAAGTAAAATAGACTACTTATGTGATTTACTAAAAATATATGGAAGTGAATGGCATTTCCGAAATAATTCTTAATGTTAAGTAGGAGTTGACGAAGAAAGAACTTTGAAGCATATGCTTCTCTCATCTACAATTCTTGTGAATTTAATATATATTTTTTGACTCAAATGGACTCCTCTTCATTTTCTTTGCCTCAATCCCCCATATTTTAGGATTTACAGTCATCGTGAAGAGCAATGGTTTGATATAAGTCAAAGAAGTAGGCTTGTCCTTCACAAATCTATGTTTAAAGGATAAACAGCTGTACTGAAGCTCATACGATGATGCTATAAGTACGATGGGAAACAGGTAATTTGGAAGAATATGCTATCCAGGTAAGTTTAATTTTAAATCTATGCAGAATATACAGCATCGTGTTCTCTAATACTCTTTTCGGATCATTTGTCATTCCTTTCAGTAAGTGTATTAACTTGAATGAAACTATGGTTTATACTACATAAACATGGTTATTATTATTATCAATTAAGTACTAGCAAAAACACACACGTTTTTAAATTAGAAAAACTTGCTGAAAAAGCAAGAACATGACACCTTTTAATAACCCTTTTAGGGAACACCGGAAGAACAATAATATTAATAATATCTTTATTCTTGTTTAAAGTAACTATAATACTGATAGATACCACAGCCTAGTTAATAATAGGGGTGAGGTAATATCTGCGTTCACCTAATAGTCTGAATTCACTCAACCGAATACTGCTCCAGGTTATAACAGCTACTGATATTGCCATGCTGTTAAACACTGGCGCGACAGCCCTAAGAGGGCCAAGGCCTACCAACCCGACTGATGGCCTTACGCTTACTTAGAACGCGGCAGAGGTGGGCGATCACCCAACTGATACGGGGAGGAGATTTGGTGAGCATCTCGGCATCCCCACGCTGAACGTTGGTTTTCGTGACCCTGGCCGCTTACCTATCATAAGCTCCTCACAATCCTCTCGATGCTGAGTGGGCATCGGGACCGGGACCGAAAATCAGCATCCCATGGTTGGGATCGAAGCCGGGCCGCTTTTCGTGGCCAGGGACCAAGGCATGCTGCCTTAGCCCGCTACGCCACGGCGCAGGACATTTTTAACAAATACCTCTCAGATAACGCACTGATTACTCCACGTTAAGTGAATATCTATCTGTCATTTGTGACTCCTGCGAATTCCATTGTCTGAAGTGATGCGTTCACTGGTATGAAGCACAGATCCGAGAAGCGCAGAATATACCCCTCGCACCCTTACAAGAACAATCAGCACGTTATCTGAGAGGCGTATATTACCAAAGATGAATTCATGGTAACCGTTTGAGCGGCACGACAATACTACTCAAGATTGTCTGAAGCCAAGGTATACAGTGACAATAGGAACAAAATGGCTTAAAGGAAAGGAAATTCATTGGAGAATAATCTATCATTATAGCACTGCGAAATATAGTGCAATAAGTATAATTAGCTTTCATTCTACATTGGTGTCGCAATTGAGGTATTTCTACCAGCAAGGTGAACCAGTTCACTCACTTGATTTACTACACATACGGAAACTATTCAGATTTCTCTCAATATCTACTGGATTTTTATTAAAAGGAAGCGGAGCAGAAACAAGCTCTGCTCCAGCCAATGAACAATGTGATAGCTTCCATCACGGACTTCGTTGCTATGCCCATTCCTTTAAGTAAGAACTTTTCTCATATTTAACTTTAGGCAATCACAGATATCAGAATTTTTACTTCGAAACATAATTTACCGTGGACACCTTAGTTACCACGTGTCTAGTTATAAAAAGAATTGCAAAAGTTGGTGAATTTCTGTATCTGCAGATTTGGGTCATTTGAGGCATTATTCAAGACCTGGATAACCCAAAAACAACCTAATACAAACAAATAGGTAAATTTTGTTTATAAATAAACTACACAGATTCATAATGGCGTAGAAATCCGGTGTGGGATAAAATCAGTGTGGTAGCTAAGAAAAAGTATTAGTCCTATCAACAAAATCAAGCGCCTAGCCTGGGAAAACCTTACTGGACTTGAGTATATTAAGATATGAAATAGGTTCTATTTACAGATAAATCAGCAACGGACATAAGTTCGTCGCTATGGAGGGGAAGTATGTGATTTCCCCATAGTGTCAGGCATTTGTTTTAAAGGAGGAGCTTGTTGATTTAGTTTTGCTTCGGTGATGTTTCTGTCGAAGATGTACCAAAAAATACAAAAGCAATGGAACGACATACTACCATAAAATCCTCCAACAGCATTTCATACCAAGTGAGATTAATAAGTACTGGTTTGGTCTTGTAGCCGGAGAATGACCTAAATGACATATCACTAAGCATATTACAAAGTGTATGTGAAAGCGAGGAACAATAAAGATTTCTGAAACATGATTTGCCCATCTGAAAGTATAAACTGCAACCTTACTGAGTTAAGAGAAAATGAAGAGAAAATCTCTTCTGTGGGTATAATAAAGGAAAATTGAATGCAGGTATACAGTATAATATGATGAGCAGAATAACTAGAGTATATACTGTAGTACCGCACCAATACGATATCTTGGTGATACAGAGGTTTAGTGTGTTGCCGTACTTTATTAAGCATGTGCATTTAGTTCACCTGTATTGTGAAATAGGATACGTTGTTTCATTCACATTTTCTTTTCTTAACATTATAATATCCATATATTATAATTAATAATATACTCTATAATTCATGAAAGTTCGTGCTGAAAAATGAGCTAGATAACATAATGAGGTAGCATATGGTTGGCTTTGTTCACAGATGTATCGCTTTGGATACTTTGTTGGATTTCGGGCTGCTGGGCGCCTGTTTTAAGCAGCCCATATCCAAGTCTACTACCCTGAGACTCAAAGTGATTCTGAGTCTACAGCCAAAAGCTGAGGGCGCTGTTATTCCGCCATCCTCATCATCGCCCTTCCATTTGAGAAATGGACTCCGCCCTCGCCAAGACTTCTGCAAACTGGGTCCAAGAATTGCTTGGTGGAGTGAGGTTATCCCAAATATAGTGGACTGCAAGCTGAGCGTTAGTGTTCACTAGATGTAGACAAATTCAATGGTTGACCTGTTTAACAGTTGTACCACTCAATTCTTTACCGGTGCCAAGCTCACTTTATGTGACGATGTAAACAAAGCGAGAAAATATATTGTTCGCTGGTGACTGCGACTGGAGGGAATATCCGCGTCAATTTATCCAACACGTGGAGAACTTGTGCGCTGTCAACGGACTTCTATGCAAAGTGTTGCTTTGCCGTTTTGGAGTTAGTGTCTCTTATGCGGTAGCACTTTTACGTGAAGATTAAATGCAAAGGTGTGTCTACTGTGTAATATTTTTTTTCTGCTTTGCGTTAAAAATTCGTACCTAATTGGAGTCTGACAACGGACGAACTCCTTATTGCCTACACTTCGGAATTTTTCTTAGATAATTCCTGAGTCACAACAATGTATCTTCATGACTAAAAGATACACTTGTTCTGTTTCCGTTCACAAATTAAAAGCATAAATCGCGAAGAACGGTGCGGAAGTTCCTTTATCTAACGCTCGGCAAATCGGGACCATTGTTTACTGCTTGTGACACCAACAATTGTTGGGGGCTCGTTTCTTTCAAAGAAGCAATGAACCATGTGACGAATAGCACTTTTCACGATTTTAGGACATTCTCCTTCAACAACTGACTTCTTTCATTTTCGATGTTTTCCTGGAATGTATAGCAACAATAGTTACTTTGTGCTGCAACATAGACAATTTAATGACCTCCATTGCTAAAGTGGGGTATTTTTCACACAATTTTCAAAGAAAGTTCAATATAATTCGTTTTTCGCCACTTACTAACGGTTTTCCTGTGATATTTCATAATTTACGGAAGCAACCATGTTGTAAACTGATTCTTCCCCTTTCTTCTTATTTTAGACTTCGCCAGAGCAACGTGCACTCTGATTAATACATACATATTATGATTACTTATGTCAAATAAAATAGTAGTTAATCAGTAATTAATCATCTGTTGCATTGGTAATAATGTAACGCTGTTCGACCTTTGCATTAGACTTAAAGTCTTAAAAATTATATACTAGCTCTATCTGTATCCACAGAAAGTTATAAGCCTAAATAGCCAATGATGTCGCACACGTACACTGCTTTTAGTTTAATCATCCCTTAAACTAAGGAGGTCGCCAGTATAAGAGTACGAGAAAACTTACAATTTTTATATATAAATAAGTTTCTGAAACTAGCATAAAATATCAAAAGTTAGATAGCTTCACGTTCCAAAAATACTGAAATGTTGTATTTATAATAAATATTAAGTTACAATTATACAATTATACTGCAAGTATTGACAGCCTTAAATGATTCTTGAACTTTGCTATTACTGATTTATGTAATAACTATGCAAAAATATACAGGTCAAAATTCTGGTTAATTAAGTGCATCAGTACTTTTTGAATGTCTGGTCTCCATCCTCTCAGGCATTTCATTTGTGATCTAGAAATCTTGAATTAGAATATATCTTGCATACAGGCTTATATTGAAAATATATTCTTCTTGGGAGAATTTTATACAATTTATGAAATTTTGAATGAGGAAAGGAAGCATTGTTTCAAGTGAAAGCGCTCCTTAAAAACACAGACGTACATGCATTTTTATACATCGATCTACCACCGCTGGCAGTGTTTGTGCTTGTACTCGTTTGTAGAGATTATATATTCCCTCAGAGCCTAGGCGACAAATTGGGACTGCGCCTGACATAGTCCTCATATGAGTTTGAGGTCCCCATTCCTCAGAATATTAGAACAAACCCAGAAGGACTAAACCTCTCGTATTAGCTACGGTTGGAATAGAAATCAGAGGCTGTCCTGTTGAATCAGGTGCAGGATAAATTAAATATTAATTATCTTTAATATTATTTATTAGTATTACAGACATATGTTGTAGTTATATAACCATGTATTAGGTGTAACAAACAAGCTTACTGAGAATTAGTTCATACACGCAGATATAACTGCATGGTTGAATATGATTTAAAATGCACTTTACTGAATATCAACATAAATGATTATACAAGAAGTTGTCAAAACTCTACATGTAGGTGAACTGTTTTTGCAAACATCCATTAGCGTTGAGTCTCATGAATAATTAATCATGACTAATTGAAATAGCGCAGAGAACATAAGAAGTGAGGTACATCGTCTGACATCAAAGGATAAGTCATAACAAATTACCGAAAGACCGTAACTGATTGTTTACATACTGATAAACTAAACCAATGGATAATCTCCGGGTAATTGCTAGCTGCAGAGCAAACCATGTCAGCCTACTTTCCAAAGATTTAGTGTTTTATACAACCATATTAAACACTACATTTAAACATAAACAAATATATTGTTCATTTTCTATCTGCTCCCCTTGATCACGAACATAAAATAGCTTGATATGTTCTATATCAAAAATATATTAGGTTAGCATAGATACCTTATACTGAATATACACACCAGAAATGTAGATGAATGGAGAAACAGGGAACATTGGAAGCACAGGTCGGTCGTCTTTCTTCATAACAAACCCAACTCCTGTTGCTCTGTACTCTCTTTCAAGCCAAAACCCGTACGTGCTCAATACAATTACTTTGCAGCTTGGTTGCATCCCTAAACGCACCTTGCGTGCTTCTGAATTAAGTAAGTGGACGCTGTGGGAACATTTCTACCAACGTTCGGACATGCGCACATACAAAATTCGTACGATTGTTCAAACATTGTTTAGAAATTGAAACCAACCAATTACAGTTTAGAACGTACACACGTGATTCCCACGAAATTAAAAATGTAACGATAGAGGGGAAAATCTGGCGGAAGTTATATTCGTTATTTTTGATAACAGACACTCTCTCTCTCTCTCTCTCTCTCTCTCTCTCTCTCTCTCTCTCTCTCTCTCTCTCTCTCTCTCTCTCTCTCTCTCTCTCTCTCTCTCTCTCTCTCTCTCTCTCTCTCTCTCTCTCTCTCTCTCTCTTTCTCTCTCTCTCTCTCTCTCTCTCTCTCTCTCTCTCTCTCTCTCTCTCTCTCTCTCCTCTCTCTCTCTCTCTCTCTCTCTCATCTCCTCTCTCTCTCTCTCTCTCTCTCTTCTCTCTCCTCTCTGCTCTCTCTCTCTCTCTCTCTCCTCTCTCTCCTCTCTCTCTCTCTCTCTCTCTCCTCTCTCTCTCCCTCTCTCTCTCATCTCTCTCTCTCTCCTCTCTCTCTCTCTCTCTCTCTCTCTCTCTCTCTCTCTCTCTCTCTCTCTCTCTCGGTCGGGCGTAGTGACGTTATATATATATACATGCGGCAAGAATATTGGAATACACAACACATGTAAAGAGCTCTGTCGTTACCGCCAAGCACATCAAAGTAGTCTGCAGGCAGCGACTTTCCGGGTGGCGAGTGAGTTGCATGATTACAATCGAGAGACCTTTTACGCCCGCCTCTGTAGCGTAGATAGTAGCGTGTCTTCCTCACGTTCACGAGGTCCCGAGCTCGATCTTGATCAGGGTGAGTTAGCTATATAAGGTTTTTCCAGGGTTTTCCCTTATCTTTCAAGAGGAATGTCGGGTAACGCTAAGCTCCATGGGCCCTGGATGCATTTGAGCATCATTTCATCCAATTCATTTCCGTCCGATATGACTTAATTTTGGAGGACGTAAATTACAAAAAAAAAAAAAAGAATAAATCGATCATGGAACAGTCGAGGTGTTTTCTTTGTTAAACACAGCACATCCAGTTAGGGCGTATCCCAGACTCTGGAACAAAGAAGTGAGTACATGCAGAGCGAACCCCGAGGAAAAATCCCAACCTGTCCGGTAAACCTCCCCCATCCGTAGCCCTCACCCGTCACCTTCCCTACATTTTGAGGTGTAAAACGCTGGGAGGAAGTTGCCTGGTTCCTAATGGGCCAGAACCACCTCAATTTTCTTCCATCTTCAATCACATTCCGAATCTCATCTTTTTCTCACTAAACGTTATGTTCACTTGACAACCGGAGTAGCAGTCTCAATAAGTTCTGTGGTGTTTTGACTGTGCCTTTACAATATAAAGAGTAAATTATGTAATTTTAATTTTTCAGCCGTGAGATATCCTTTCTTTTATTATACCTTTAATGTGGTAAACTTACCTCTGTATTTATAGGTCTCTAATTTTTTATAATTAGTATAACTTTCGCTCTCTCTAATATTTATAATATTGAGAGTAGATGTTCAAGTATCTGGGACTTGCAGCGGAAACTATTTCATATCGTACAATGCTAATTCGAACTGATGTTCAAATGGAGGAAAAGAGGGAATTCTTCCACCATTTTATAAAAGCATAAAATATAAATGCATTATTCACTTTGGTTTTAGAGATTCTGGAAATCAAATGTATGGTAAAAGTTGTTCGTTTTAGAACTTGAGAAAGATCATTCTATTTTGTAGCCATAATTTTGTTAAACCTTATATAACCTTATATCGAATATACTGTTTAACACTGACTGAAAAATAAGTTTTTAAGTCATTAACAATTGAAGATTAAGGATATTTTCTACAATAAACGGCATGGCTGTAAATTGATAGTACATTATTGATTGATGTTACAGATAAAATGTTTTACTCCAGTCATTTGACTGCTTTAATGTTTTAAAACTGACGCCTGTTCCAATTTTTCCTAATAGACCTTCTTAAAATACACATTTAGTAACTATAGAAAAATACGGATAGGCTTAGTTCTAATCACTAAGCAAGTTCACTTAGTTGTCTGGAGGTCCCGACTTACATTTCCGCCAGGGCGGCACTGTTACCATGGTTATTCCCTCATTAGCTCTGTTCGATAGGCTGGTTAGTTCCCCTTCCAATTTCTATCTCTATCTACAGTATGCGCTAAAATATATATATTACTGGAAATTATGTTACACTTATTGTCATTACCTTTCGTATCCAGATGATAGTGTAAATGTTCTAAATGTGCTCCATTTTACACTGTTTACACTGTAGGCAGTGTTCATAACGATCATGCAGATTTTCCAGCATATTCCTGAACGCAGGCTGTTGCAGAGTCCTGAAGAACGAAACGATCTTCTGACGTAATGCAGACAGTTTTGTGTGGATTTGGACAATTGAAAATTAGTACTGTATATTTTGGCGCATACTGTAACTCAACTCTATCAGAGTTATAGACCAAGAAACTCTATTCAGGATGGTGGAATTTGCGTTCAGGGTATTTCTCCATGGCATTTTTGGGCTGTCGGGATGCTGCGTAACTGTCTGGACAGTTGCGGTTGGCTTAGGCAGAGATAGCCAGCATTAGGATTGCTGATCCATCCTTGGTAGCCCATAAGGTACCCCGGATCAGAATGAGAAGCTTAGAATATGAATTTACTCTAGTAAGCAAAAATCTTAAAATAAATGACAGCTGAATGATAAAACGATAAGGCAAGAATTCATTTAAGAAAAAAAGAAACCTAAATAGAATGTTATCAAATGAATTGCAACATTGAATCAGAATATGCAGAACAAAGTTTATCAATCTGTTAAGCGGTTTCGTTTCTAAAACTTAAAATTATATAACCCACTACTTTATTATAATACTGAAGTAAGTTGTACTATATTTCATTAGTTATTCATATTAAGAGGCTAACTGTTAAATACGAGTAAATAATGGAATAAGCTATAAAACAAATAAGCAGATAAAGGTTGTGGTCTACCTTTCATCGATGGGGTACTTCTACCTGTTCATATTCCTGCCAGAATGGACAAGTATTTTTTCTGTGTTCTCCAGCCTTCCAGTACAAACCGTGCCATATATAATCTTACATTTCTTTACAAGATAAGATATTCACAAATATCCCAATTCAGTTTTACTTAATTTGCTAGAAAGGCTAAACATTAAAATCACAATTTATCTCCTGATAAGGAATTAGGATCTTACAACATCAGCACTAGAAATGGTTGTTATAACACATCACATAGGGGGCAATATTGCACCATAGATGGAAAGCAGCCATCCATGAGACTGCAGCAGAGCTTGCACGAAAGTGCCTCATTCTTATTCAACGTGCGTATCTACTGCAGGTAGACCAGAAAAGTGTCGGCCTCAAAGAGGGGGAAAGCACGTTATACAAAGTGGTATGCCACAAAGATTGCAAACAGCTGAATATACATTCTACAGCAGCATGTGCATTTTGTGTGAAAAAGAATGATTCCATAAATATTTAAAAGTATATTGGTCAGTTCTGTACCTTATTCCGCCACTCTTTATCTAACTTAAAATTTTTGACATCTCTTGAAGTTACATAATTTCTGACTAAAAACAAAGATCTTAAACGCAGTGTAAAACTAATTTCTCTATCTAAATATTATCAGCATTTAACCTTGTAATGCAATTCGTCTTTCAACTTTACATTATTTTCCGACCGCGTTGCGACGCTAATGTGTAATATGGTTTAATTTTTCATTTTATAATTTGCCATGCTGGGAGGCCAATTTGTAATAATTTATATACATATTTCACGATTTGCACCAGATATGCTGATGTTGTGACTGCTTTGTTGCATCTATATAATTCAAAGCTACTCATTAATTCAAATACACTGTATATGTCGATTTAATTCCATGTTTACAAAGCATTAATCACCAAAACAATTCTCTGAATTAAAATCAGCGGAATTCCTATAAAAAAATCTGTTAATTTTTTATAGTCAATTCCCAACATTTAAAAAGAATTTCAATTTATTTTACATGGTTCAAAAATATAAAAAATTCTAAATAATTGATTCAATGAATTTTAGCTTCTAAAATCTAAACGCCGAAATTCATTGATTTGCAAGCTTCTGTATTCCAAAAGAGATAAATCAAAGTAAACGGAGGTCTACTTGAAATAAAGTTATACAAAGTAAGTTTATAGGAGGAACCATATCCACAATATTGGTTGTTGTAATCATTTTTTCAAACTTTTAATAAATAACTTTAAATACTAATTACTGTTTACCTAATTTCCTTATTTATAAGAAACTGAGGTGTTTGGTTCCTGCTAAATTCTGACGTTCAAATTGAATTGTTTACGAGGTCTACATCATTAGTACTACATCATTATGGAAGAGGAGGAACACTAACCTGTTTAGGTCACATTCTAGGATTACATAAACAAATTTTTACACAAGGAAGTTAAGTGACTTTTGGGAATATTTTACTTAATATGTTACCTAGGTGATCTCGTAAGTAAATCGGATTTTTGTTCTTTTCGTATTTTGGAATGTTTATTAGGTTTATGGCCTGACAATGATATTTATAGGATGCCATAATTAGTGTTGCACACAGTGCAAGCATGCATCAGTCTTCAGTTGTTAATAAACAATCACAAAATGGAAATAACAGAGTTTGATCTTACAGTCCTTCTAAAATACTACTGGAAACAAGATTATAAAGCCACTTCCGCTGCTCGAAGAATATGTGAAGTTCGAGAAGGTGTCATTATTGAACGTGTCACACAACGATTTATTTGTAAATTAATAACTTTAAGTTTTATTCTTGCTTGAACTGTTCATTTAAGTTGTTCGATTATCTACTTCAAGTAAACGAATTTTATGGGGATTTAATTGATGGTTCCAACGATTCAACAATGGATACGAAAAAAATAAAGTGTTATCATTTTCTGAAGGACCTTAAGGGCAGAATATTCAGGAAACGCGATAAGTTTTGCGATAAAATCCACCTCAAAGTACCCGAAGAGCTTGGTTCATCAAAAGATACCATACATCGACACTTGGAAAATGATACAGAAGCTGTAGATCTGTACCTCAGGAACTGACACCTCAACAGACTGAATGTAGAGTGCATATATGTCAGCATTATCCGTAAACACACGGAGAATCAATTTGTTAGTAGAATGGTCACTTATGATGAAAAATGGGGTACTACCGAAACTCTGATGCCTCAAAACAGTGGCTTGTCCCTACCAACCGGTCAAAGTATTCGTTAAAATAATCAGTTCGATCTTAAAGTAATGTTGTGTACCTGGTGAAATTTTGAAAGTGTGATTCACTGGAAGATTGCTCCAAACGGGTGAGCGATCTTTATTCTCAACAACTGGAACGAGTTCACGAAATTTTCAGACTGTGATACCCAGTGTGTTAGTGTTCTACTGCATCAAGACAATGTAACACTCCATACTGCAGGAACAACCATGGAAAAAATTCAGAAATTGGGAGGAATCGAACTGCTACCTCACCCAACATACAGCCCTTATCTCACCCATGTCCCATTTTCTACATGCAAGAAATTTTGACAACATGAAGGCAGTGCTCGTGGATATCACCGAATTCATCACATCAAAAGTCAGAGAATGGTACCATCGTGGTCTAAACCTCACTGAACGGTGGCTCAAAGAATGGGCTGTGCTTCGAAAATTAGTTAATTGCTTGTCAGAACACATTTTAGGTAATTGCTTTTCTTAAAAATTACATTACGTAATAATAGCCCCAAATACTAAGGTTTAGTTTCTTTTCGCAATTTACGACTTCCACAAACGTTTATTTTTTTAATGAATTCAGTTTGATACCGAAATTATTGTTTGCAGGAGCAAAGAATAATGATAGACGTAAAAGGAATGTTGATTCTTTGTGAGACCAAGCCCCAAGGCCAGTTTAGTTGGGGAAACTGTTTATAACAATGCCATGAATGAAAGGAACAGTGACCTTAGAAGGTTTCTAAAGGAATTGTCACTTGACATACATGAATAGGGTATTCTTCGGATCGTTTACAATAGCGACCAAAACAGCCACAAAAGGACTTTGTTTAAAAAGGAATTTGGAGAGTGAAAGTGATATATAAAGACACACGCGCGCAAAGGTGGTCAAGACTCTTCGGCTTGCCGCCGATGAAGGCGGGTGCGCGGCTAGAAAGACATCATAAACATTTATCCGGCGTGTAGCCGATATCAGGAAGAGTCAAACGTGCAGCGTATTAGGGTGGTCAACTTGTTCGGTCTTGAATATTTGTCAGGTCATCAAAATTTATCGAGAAATATAGTTAGCATTCAGTCTCTCCGTAAACAGTAATTGTGGTAACCCTCGTTCGCCAATCATTAGATATTTGTTCGCCACATATAATATTCTGTTTCAAACTGGCGCGCCAACGCGGGGCTCGATAAGAGAAGGAGGTTCGGCACGATAGGAGAAGGACGTTCGACAACAGGAGGAGGTTCAACCTGAGAAGGAGGTTCAACCCTAGAAGTAGTTTCAACCCGACGACGAGGTTCAACAAGAGAAGCAGATTCAACCTAGTAGGAGTTTCAACCCGACAACGAGGTTCAACAGTAGAAGGTGGTTCGACAGGAGGACGGTCGACCCATCAAGAAATTCGTCAACAGTTCGACTGGAAAGAAGAAAGGAGGCCGACATCGTCATCAGTGACATCATCAGGAGCCAGTAAAAACAATCAAAGGTACCGAGTGTAAAATTATATACTAGACTATAGTGAATTTATTTGAGAAGTGAAATACAAGATTTTAAGTAAACAAATTTGTAGAAAACATGGAAGTTCAAGAGGTTTATAGTAATAATAGTAGGCAGGGAGTAGTTGAAGTAGCAGAGCGGGATAGAACTGTAACAAATGATATAGAAATGGAACAAATTATGCTAGAGGAATTTAGAAAAATGTGCGCAAGTTTAAGTAAAAAGTTAGATGATATGCATCAAAATTTAAGTAAAAAGATAGATGATGATACTCAAAGTTTAATAACAGAGATGAAGGATAATAATCAAAGTTTAATAAAAGAGATGAAGGATAATAAACAAAGTTTAATAAAAGAGATGAAGGATAATAATCAAAGTTTAAAAAGCATAGAGGGAAAGATAGAAAGCGGTTTTCAGAAGTTGGAGGTAGGACAAATAGAACTAGGAAAGAAGTTAGACAATCAACAACAGTCGTTAGAAAATTTCGGGAAAGTTAGTCAGGAAGTAGAGAACGTAAGAGAAGAAGCTGATCAGGTAACAGACAATGTAGGAAAAGATGTTAGTGAGGAGACGGAGAATGTTGAAAATGAAGCTATGAATCTAACTAATGAAAGGTTAGATAGTGAAAACAGAAAACTTGGGGAGGAAATAGTACAGAAATTAGACGAAGAAATAGGAATGGCTAGAGAAGAGTTAGGAGAATCTAGGAGTAGACTAGAAGTATCAGAGAGGGAAAATAGAATACAGACGAGGAATTTGGAGAAAATCACAAATGAAATGAACGAGTTAGCAATGGAGATCACGGTGACAAAGGAAACTGAAATTTTGAATCTAGTTAAAGAAAGGACAGATAGCGAAAACAGAAAACTGAGGGAGGAAATCGTACAGAAAGTAGATAAAGAAAGACAAATAGCTAGAAAAGAGTTAGAAGAAACTAGGAGTAGACTAGAAGGATCAGAATGGGAAAACAGAAAACCGACGAGGTATTTGGAGGAAAACAAAAATCAAATGAATGAGGTAGCAATAGAGATCACGGTGACAAATGAAACATTGAAAAACATGCAAAATCCAAGGATAAACGAAACAGAAATATTAAAAGATTTCGGGCAAGGGGCACAGTTCCATCAGAATATGCCTAAAAAAGACAGGAAAAAAGATCGATGTCCAATATCTAAGCTAAATGTGGAAAAATCATGGGGATGTAGAATAAATAAGTCCTTTATACACGGAAAAGTCCGCAAAATACTCTTGTATTTCGAAGTACGTTGTGGGATGATAAATTTTCTTGTAAATGTTAGGAACTTAGGCTAAAGTATTTAAAATTGCCATAACAAATTGTAAAAGGAGAAGAAACAAACTTGTAAAATGTATAGGCTAAGTGTAAACAGGTTGTGTAAAATGTATAGGCTAAGTGTAAACAGTGTTGTGACAGTGCAGTGAAACTTAAAACTAAACAAGTGAAAAGAAAAATATAGTAATGAAAATTAGAACACTTAAAGACTTTTGAAAATAATACTTATATAGAATCATAAAGAAGTATTCGGAAATGTATAAAAAAAAATTTAACCAGTTAAAAAAAATATCAGAACAATGAAAGACTTTTGAAAAGAATATTTATATAGAATCAAGAAGAAGAACTCAGAAATGTTGTATACAAATATAATCTTATGAATGTACCATTGATTTAAACATAAGAGTGTATATTTAGGAATTGTTTCAAGTGTAACAACAACATGAAGTAATTTTAAGTAGATCAGATGAAAAAAAAAAAAAAAAAAAAAAAAAAAAGATGTAGGTTGAAATATTTTCTGAGTAATAGTTAAAAGTTGAAAATTGCAGAACAGAATGTTAGTAAATTTTAATTGAACTGTTGTTAAGTAACCAGGTGAATAATTTTTAGCAAATGTCATGTAAGAAAAAAAAATTAATGTTGTGAAAAGAAATTGTAAAATGAATTGGAAGTTGCTGACAAAGGTCTAATATTTTGCGTTATATTCGGGCAAGACATATATATTATTTCATTATGGGATAATAAAACAATATCTATGGGGGCATTTGATACCGAAATTATTGTTTGCAGGAGCAAAGAATAATGATAGACGTAAAAGGAATGTTGATTCTTTGTGAGACCAAGCCCCAAGGCCAGTTTAGTTGGGGAAACTGTTTATAACAATGCCATGAATGAAAGGAACAGTGACCTTAGAAGGTTTCTAAAGGAATTGTCACTTGACATACATGAATAGGGTATTCTTCGGATCGTTTACAATAGCGACCAAAACAGCCACAAAAGGACTTTGTTTAAAAAGGAATTTGGAGAGTGAAAGTGATATATAAAGACACACGCGCGCAAAGGTGGTCAAGACTCTTCGGCTTGCCGCCGATGAAGGCGGGTGCGCGGCTAGAAAGACATCATAAACATTTATCCGGCGTGTAGCCGATATCAGGAAGAGTCAAACGTGCAGCGTATTAGGGTGGTCAACTTGTTCGGTCTTGAATATTTGTCAGGTCATCAAAATTTATCGAGAAATATAGTTAGCATTCAGTCACTATAAACCGTGATTGGTAACCCTCGGTCGGCAGCTTCCATTTCGAGGTTTGAAATAGCAGTGAATAAATAATTTGGAGACGGGCATTCCAGTGTTGTCAAATTTCCTTCTCACACCCATCCACGCATACCCTGAGAGAAACCTCATTGCTCGCCGACTTCTGTGTTCACCATTATATTAAATATGTATCAAGTTCCAATCTTTTCTAGTTTCTGAGATAACAAAATATCCCGTAATAAAAAAATATTAAGAAAGTGGAAAGAGAGAAAGTAGTCACAAGAAAGTTGATTAAGTAGCATGGTGAGAGTACCGTCGCAAACAGAAACGTTTGTTAACAGCAAGTCTTTGACATTTCTCTCATACTTGAAACCTGCTCGCCTCAGGACACTTAATTATGTAGGAGAAACAGTAATAAGAAGCGAGCTGTACGTGACACCGCAAAGGATGCTGGTTAGCAACAAGTTTGTGCGATAGATAACGACACACACCGAAACAGAGAACGTCTAATAGCAACTTTTCCTGTGGTCCGCAGTTCCTCAGCCTTCTTTGAAAAACTCTGCTAATTTTTGTTGTTTCTTTTTCATGTATCCGTTTGTTAATCCGCAGCTGCAATTAAAATCTCTGTTAAAACATGGTTTTAAATCTTCAGGTAAAATGAAAGAAATTTGTTTTATGAAAAAGATTTCCTGGGAAACAATCCAGATCTAATACTTACGTCTTAATGCGGATTTCTTATTTCTTCTGGAAATAACTGCTCAACTTATAAGATCAGTATTTTGTGTTTTGAAGGCCATGCAGTGAGCTGTGAGTTCACATTCAGAGGTTCTGAGTTCGCATATCGTTGACCACCTGGCCATCTTGGTAGCGTGGTGGTAGCATGTCTGCTTCACGTTCAACAGGTCCCGACTTTGAATCTCCGTTAGGGCGAGTTACCTGGATAACGTTTTTCCGGGATTTTCCCTTGTCCTGTGAGACGAATGTCGGGTAACTCTAAGCTCCTTGGACCCCGTACTCATTTGAGCATCATTTCATCCATTCCATTCATCGTAATTCTACCGAGAGGGGCGTGTGCATGACAGTGCCGGGTAGATTACGCGGTTGCTTGCTCAATGCAAAGAGTATTCGCCATGGATAGTAGAGAGCTACTTGATCGAGGGGTAGTCTATCGCACCTTTCAGGATTTATTACCTGGAACTTCCAATATCTACTGGAGACTCTAATCAAAGTAGATATACGTAGATCTCCTGAGCGAAATGATCTCTACGTTCTATGATCTAATCTGTACCTATATTGTATCTAACTTATTATAGAGAAGCCAACTTGGAATCTCAGATGGACAGAACTGCTTTGAACTATTTCTGGAATTCCCTTTATCCTTCTGAGCTTCGTAAGGAAGCTGTGTGATCTGTCAACTAGGTATAGAAAATTATAGAGCGGAAAGATAATACCAAGTAGTATTTTTGGGATATAGAATGTGTTATAGATGAGTTCAAAAGCAACTTCCTGACGTTAAGCTGAAACATACAACTAAGCTCCTGTTACCACTTTTCACTAAAATGTATGGTTACAAAAATAAAAAGTAAAACTGATCAAAGTTTTGATTGCATATATGTTATCAAACGTTTTGAATTTACTTTTGCAATTAGCATAGCGAAGTAGAGCTATGGTTTATTTAACATATGTTGCTAAAATCATAAGGTTATCCACAAAATAATATGAAATGTGGCATTTCCTGCATGTCTGTTGCAATTAAGTTACGGGCTTACGCTTATCAACCCCGCAATATTAGCATGTGGGTAGAACGGAAGGTCAGCCGTGCCGTGGCACTTGACACAAACTGCGAGTTCTGTAAATGTTTCAGATACATCTAATGCATTCAGAACTACGTGTGGCAGTCTTTACAAATCAAATGGCAAACCCGACTCGAACATTCATGAAGCCACATTTATGATAAGTTTCTCAATAGGAAAATTCCAAACACAAAAGTCGTAGCAAAGAGTCTAACGAAGCAAATTTTGAGTATCTGAAGTAAATAGACATGCTGATAATAATAGTAGCTTCACAGGTAATCAGCCATGTCAAGCTGTGTTTAAAATGTTAAGAATGTGAAGTACTATTAATAACGCTCACCTTGAATGTTATGAATCTTATAACATGCTCTTTTTGTAGTTATTGGGATATTAATAAATTATAAAATTAATAAATACATATGCGACTTTGATTTAATTCTATACGATACACCTGAATGAGATATTTCAGTAATTAACGGTTGAATTAATTATCCTTGATCACTTACGCGCAGCTTTTACTTTTGGTCAAGTGAATGCATCTGAATAGCTTAAAAAGTACCTGTGCACCAATACTCAGCAGTTAAGCCAATTTATCGTGAGTTACTTATCGTGAATCCAATTTACATCATGTTAATGTATTGCTTCACAGCTTCCGCATCCCTGGTTCCCATTTTATTAATCTCAAAGTAATGTTGCGTATATAGGCCGAGCGATATTTAAGAATTATTTTGCATTATTGAGATTTAACATATCATTTCCTACACGTTTTGAATGACTGGTATATTATGGACAGGATACGTAACTTGGACTACCAAATCAGCTTTTCCAGCTAAACAAAAGTCGAATGATCACGGGTGGCGTGATTCAGGAATGAGCGAATTAAGACAATTGGGTAAGACAGAGAGCTGAATCGGCACGAGTAAGCTGGAGTGAACCAGCTGACGTAGGGACTGCTGAGTAAACAGGTAGCCGCCATTTTTAGCTGGTCGGTATTTAAATTATTAATGGTAGCTCACGCGGGGGGGGGGGGGAGGCTTTTTGGGACTTGAGTCTAGATTCTTCAGAGTTCACGGCGATCCTAAATTCAGGCCCGTCATGCCGTCGACTAGTGATGGCTACCCTACTTTGCATCCTCAGCCATATACAAACGCATCTCCAAGATAAGCCCGACAGGGTCTTCGATGTATTAATTAAGTTATCAACACCCATTCCACACCATTGTTTCTTCAAGACTTCGGGAGTAACATGTTTTGCAAACAATCATTAGGTTATAGTATATTGGCATTTTGTAGAATCTTGTGTTGTCTCTATTTATCTATCTGTTACCTGACTAAAATCTCCCTCTACCATTTAACTCTACCACTCCTTATATTCCCTACCGTATATAGCTACGCTCACCCCTGTTATTTAGGGATGAAAGTAACATCCCCATCTCCCTTCAACCCTAGATGCAGCCTTTCCATTCTACAGTTTATGGCAGTTATTTTTTCGCAGCCTGGAACATAGTTGTTATAATGCATGTGATGCTAATTCAGTCCTATGAAACAGTCTGGGAGGATAGAGAGTAAGAAATAACGATTGTGAAGCATCTATGTCGTTAAGGCAAGGTAACGATTATCTTTCATTTGCACACCTATTCTGACCCAAACAACAGTCCAACGGTCTGTCTGAATATCGCTGAATCTCTCTTCATCTTGCTCTTCCCTCGTTCATCAGGATTAAAGCAATCCAACATATAGTGCACAAACGTAATTGTTACATGATCACATTATGGTATTATTGTTATACAGCTATTAAGTCTATAGACCCAGCCTTCCACATGTACAAGTACATATTCCCAAAACTAGTAGAAATAAACGTAATGAAACACAGCTGGCTTGCTTTCTCTGCAAGAATACCCAATACCTAGCAAAATATGAACCGGAGCATCCCCAAATAAATAAGGCAAGATGTGCTTGATGTGGCTACTTGGAAGCTTCCCTCGCCCAATGCCAATACTCATATGCTTGAGTACAATAAAAGTGAAACCAATATCACAATCTTTCAACAAGTCTTCAAAGAAATCCAAGAAATGTACTCTGATTATAAACACATTTATACCGATGGTTCAGCAACACATAGCAACCGCGGTTGTGCAATAGTCCTTCCAGAACACCACTGCCTAGGTATTACCCTATCTTCTCATGTGAAGTGTTTGCTATTAAGGAAAGTTTTCATTACATCGCTGAAGAAACCAAATATAATAATTTTATCATCTTTACCGATTCACTGAGTGCATTATTAGCCATACAAAGAAAGTTAAGAGCAAACGCTCTAGTTCAAGAAGTAATATTAACATACTCAAAAGCAACAGGCAAAGGAAAACAAGTGATTTTAACATGGGTACCCTCGCACAAACAAATCGAAGGCAACGATAAAGTTGATTCCGAGGCACCTGAAGCCACTAAACATCCACAGAATGTAACAGTATACACAACACATCAAGGTTACATTAAATGCATAGACAGTAAAATAAAAGCCAAATGGTCTCAACAGTAAACTTCAAGATATATTAGCCAATCCTGAAAGAAAAATCTGTCTTAAACATTTAAAACGTCAGGATCAGATTGCCGTCACCTGGATTAGAATTGGCCACAGCAAACTCACACACAGCTGCTCTCCAAAGAACTCCCTCCGAACTATTATAGATGCCAAACTAGATTAACAACCCACATCATCTCAAGCTGCCCTGTGTACCACTGATGGAGACAGAATAACCAAATTCCGGGAGTTCCTACAACTTTCTGTTAAACCAAAACGGTGCCAAGGATACTACAGTTTTTAAAAGATATTTCTTTATAAAAACTGTTGCAATAATGAATTCTAATATTCTTAAGGTGAATCACACTTATTACTCCTAACGCAAGATTTAGAACTACTGGAAATGTTGTTACTAATTCTTTTTTAAATATCGTTGTGATACTGTGCTTAACCTTCATTTTACTTAAATCTCATCTTGATTCATGATTGTTATTAAATCTGCCGTAATTATTGCTGCATTATTGTGTTTGTCATAGTTTGTAATTCTTATATTGGTAGACTTTTATTATTATTATTATTATTATTATTATTATTATTATTATTATTATTATTATTATTATTATTATTATTATTATTATTATTATTATTATTATTATTATTATTATTATTATTATTATTATTATTATTATTATTATTATTATTATTATTATTATTATTATTATTATTATTATTATTATTATTATTATTATTATTATTATTATTATTATTATTATTATTATTATTATTATTATTATTATTATTATTATTATTATTATTATTATTATTATTATTATTATTATTATTATTATTATTATTATTATTATTATTATTATTATTATTATTATTATTATTATTATTATTATTATTATTATTATTATTATTATTATTATTATTATTATTATTATTATTATTATTATTATTATTATTATTATTATTATTATTATTATTATTATTATTATTATTATTATTATTATTATTATTATTATTATTATTATTATTATTATTAATTCTTCTGTAACTGTGATTCAGCTATCAAATTCGTTGCTCATATCTTAATCATATTAAGTTGTTTAATTCTTATTGTTAATTCTGTTGTAATTATTGTTGTACTGTTTTTTAAGTTTATTTTGGAAATGTAATTTAAAAAGTCGCTAAAAGATCTTGTAGTTAGGCGACTATAAATAAAACCTTATTAAAAATCTATAGATTTTGTTTTTCTTGCCTGCAACTGATATAGGTCATATGAATATTTTCTATTTTGAATCGTATGGAATTTTTGATTGACCAAACTTTGATTTCGTTGTAGTGAATTTCATTCTGAAATTTACTGCCTCATTGGCGTCATTTTATCTTCAGATGGTACGCAATATGGTTATTGTTTATATTTTTCTTTTACTCTTTAGTATTTTGATCACCAGCAAATAATAATTACGTAAACTGAATCTAATTATTGTGCATATAAGCATATCATAAAGAACAATTAAACTTTGGTACTAAACTATTGGCAACCTAGAATTATTTGATAACCTTTGGAGAAAGACACTATACAAAGAACCAAAAGGATAAATTATCTTATGAGCACTTTAATACACCAATAGACAAATTTGCGGGGAGTAAAATCTGAGGTAGGTGAGTAAAACAACTGGAACCTGTACTTCAGATACTGGGCTTATTCTTCCGAAGTGCGTGTGTTCTTTTATTTCAAAACTGGCAATATTGTGTCGATTTATGTAGTACTATGAGGTAGTGAACAATATGTTAAACGTTCTATAAGAGTTGATGAACTATAATGTGTACAGGAAAATATCACCAATGACGGTTAATGATTGTCAGAATTGTACTAGTTTAAATGAGGGAATTTTCGGCACTGTATGAACATCAAAATATTTAACATTCCAACAAGATGGTGTCTAAAGAATACCTCAAAACCCTCTGTGAAAAATTATAGAATGGAGAAGACAAATTCGTAAGTAATTAAGCTAATAGCGAATAGAGATAATCATACAGCTGAGGGTAAAGGTTTTTGCTAAAAGAGGTCATTGAAGCCTTGCATAGCTGCTTGCGCCATTAGCGAATATAACAACAGATAATGTTTCTGACTCACCTTATTTTTAAATTTTACAAATAGTTGGAAGTGACGGTTTCGCCCAAAAGCTGTCTGAGATAATTTTTAATCACCAAGTAGACCTATTGCTCTGCCTCATCTTCTCTGCCCTTTTTCACATATTCTTCCATATGTATCCTTCTTTGTACCTCAATTTCCCGGTGAAAGGACAAACATCTCTGATACCTCGTAAATAAAACTAGCCACAATTTCTAGTGCTTATTACGGAAAGTCTAAACTATAAATTGTGAACTTCAAACTTAAACCAAAGTGTATAAAATGAGCTCATTAAAGTCATTTTGCCAATATAATAAAATTGACATTACATTTTAAAAGTGAACGTATATTAGAAATAATAAAGCATCACATTACGACACCTATTAAAATATTCCACGCCAAAATTGTGTAAAGCGCAATACATATGCACATATTATGAGAAAAGTCAGAGCAAGATCGAATGTGCCAAAACTCTATACGTTCTTTGAAAGACTATCTCGCTGCGTTATTGCTTGGCGAGTGCGTATTCAATTGAATAATTCTAAATACTATATTTGAGATGCGATAACAGATAAACTATACTACATATTTTGTCCTTTGAAGTCTTCTTTGTATATTACTGTAGAAAATAGCTGAAGCACGTAATGCTTAAGTGGTTGTGAAGTCGCTTTTTACGCTTCACTGCCATATTTTTTAAATTTTCTGACAAAAGCACACGCTTTGGCAAAACCACGTAGCCTTTAATTTCAAAGTGATCAGGATTTAAATGTAAAATAACCATATAATGAGAACCTTTAATTTTTGCTGGTTAAAATGTATACAATTATTATATTACTAACTAATAGTCGTCCGTTACCAATTTCTAAAAACACAAATTTCTCTGTGTAAGTACTGGAATTGGGTATTAGTAAATTACAACCTAGTCAGACTGTTGTACGTTACACTTCTCGAACAATTTGCCTATAAATATTAACCCTTCATTACCGAGAGGGTTGACTCAGGCGGTTTCGTCTGTAGCCCGCAATTCGGGAGGCATGGGTTCGATTCCCATGGTCGACCTACCTGGCCCATGGGATTTCGGGGGATTTTCCGGGTTTAGAGGAATGCTGAGTAGGTTAATTACATATCCCGAACTTCCTGTCCCTCCATTTCATCTCCATTACCATTTCTCATCTGGTAGTCTCTTTCAGGATCGGAGTGTCGGTGGGAGTCTCGGTTGTGCATGACCGAATCATAGCTCTGAGTGAACTACTTCCTCATCCGATAGTTCGGTTGCTGGTCTCTGAACCTGGGACCGTCTTCGAAACACAGTACGGAGGAGTGTGCGTTGTCTGACCTGCCGAGGGAGGTTTCAATGTAAGTAAAATGTAGGGAATTTGCCCTCTGCACTGTAGTGTCACCTTGTGATGGCTCATTGCTCTCTGCTCTCGCCTCATCCCTCTTGCCGGGAATACCCCACTTGAGGCATAAGGTACAAGGGACCAAGACTGGCCGCAGTGCTGAATCAAAAAAAAAAAAAACAACCCTTTGTCAGTGCGCGCGAAAATAGCAGCTGCTGTTACCCGAAATTACATTTGGTAAATAGTACATTGTTTTCAGTATAATCTGCATAATGTTAATTCAAATTTATGAAACATTTAAGATAGGGAAAATTTAGGACTTCGATGAAATAAACGTTTCAGTTTTCAGAATAATCAAACAGATATTGTGGTCAAAATCAGCAAAATGTTATTTGGGGAGTAGGTAGAAAATTGCCTTTGGGTACCTGTTTAAATGACGTTTACTGCCCCACTCAATCTAGTTTAAACTTATGCTATGAATGGGACATTTCAGCGGTTAATATCCCGCATTAATTTATCTGTAACTTAATTAAAGCACTCAAAACCATTATCACCAAAGCCAGCATTGGGATTTGAGTATTCGCTAATTCTGTGTACCTGTAGTTACTCTGAGCTTAGTGAATAACCCTTGTTAGCACATTAAAAATAATGTTCCTTCCAAATTACCTGATATTGTATTCCGTATAGGACCCAATCACCACTTTCCTGCTATATGGCTACTGCTTTGCCTGTCATAATCAATATTCAACACGAGCATTAAATATTTTCGTCTGTTACTGCAGAATGTCGCAAAAAGCGTTTTCCTTCTGTACAGTTTTTCTCCTAAAATATGGAATATATTTTGATTACAGGAATTAATGAGACGAGACAAAAAATGCTAATCATATTTTTGATTCATATTGATATTTTTGTCGTTTCCGAATTATATAGGCTCATAAATACATTAATATTCTCATCCTACGTTTTCACGCTTTTTCCCCTACCTCTCTGTTATATTTCCAATAAATATGCAGCAGCATGTAGTTCAGCAGAAGATTACCCTATCTTCGCTTTTACGCCTGTTCATCATCTGATGGTTGTTGCCAATGCCTAATCTCTAAATGTGTCAAAACAAAATAGCTATGGAGATACAATACATTAGTGTTGTATGTAGACATGAATTTACTACAGAAAAGGAACCTTACAACAATGATGTACAACGATTTGTGCAACTCTTGTTACTTCGACCTCAATTTAAGTTGATACTACAAGACAGGAGATAATTACATATGTCTGCAAAGCTCAAAGGCCCTTCTTTCAACACGCTCAGTAATTTTTAAGGCAAATTCATGACATAATTTGTTGAGTACGTTATAATTAATCCCTGCTTTCTGTCACTATAGATTATTGGTTATCCAGCAATATGGGAATTACTTCACCTCAAAAGTACGTAAAGTGTACAGGAAGCGTCTTAGTGACATCCTAGGATATAGCTATGAGGTTTATTTGTTCAGCAAAGTACTTAACCTTTGATAGATAGAGTCAACATGAAAAATTCAATGCCATGGCCGGGATTTGAACGGATCTCCTGGTTTCCGTCCAGTCGCTCTTAACCTTTGAGCTACCATGGCCAACGTGCCATCCTGACATTAAATTCTCCAGTTGACTCGTATATTTCCCCGATAGATCACTAAGGGCTCTCGCATCCGAGGTACACCGTTTGTGGCGAGGATGTGAGAGCCCCTAGTGGTCTACCGGAGAAATATACGAGTCAACTGGAGAATCTGATATCAGGACGGCACGTTGGCCATGGTAGCTCAAAGGTTAAGAGCGACTGGACGGAAACCAGGAGATCCGTGATTCAAATCCCGGTCATGCCATTGAATTTTTCATTTTGACTCCATCTATCAAAAACCTTAGCCTATATACGGCTAGTGTGGAGAAATGATTAATTTCCATGAATTAACTAAAATACCTAACCTTTATTAAACAAAATACTTCATAAAGACTGGGAATGAGGAACGTTAAAGGTGGGGTATTAAGGCACAGCTGCTGGGCTTGTGGACCATAATCTAACCAGATGAACTCTTCTAGATGTCACGGATGCACCTGTATCATCCATTTGGAGACGAGTTCCTAGAATTCCAGGGAGTTCAAAGGGGCGAATGCTATTCTAACTGCTTACTGAGGTTGATTTATGGCTTGCTTTCCGATAGATCGAGAGAGAAAGAGATGTGTAGGCTGTCAAATAAATGAACTAACACTTCTTAATGGCTTCCTTTAAATTCTGACGTATGGGATTTCAAATACGAGCGCTGTTCAATAAAGAATAATCATAATTTTTTTGGTCATAATTTTTTGCACTAAAATTCAATCTTATTATATTTTCTTAGCCTAATGTGAAACAAACCCGCCGTAGTAGTTTCATTGTTGGTACTCCTGTTCCCCGCCAGGTAAGTTCAGGCATGTTCAGTATCGCCTACCGCTGCAATGGAGGTAACATGCAGTTAAAGTTGATGTTAGAGGAAGATCCGGAGTTTATTTCAAATGTGATCACTGCTAATGGAAATGCTAATGTGGAAATTTCCTTCATCACCAAGCACCCAAAAAGTAAAAGTGGTTGCTTCTGCTGGGAAAGTTATGGTCGTCTCATTCTTTCATATTCATGGAGTGGTTTATGAGCATGCGGTACTTGCACACACATCAGTAACTGGACAGTACTACAAGGATGTCCGGAAAACATTGCAAGTCCATATCAGGCGCAAAAGACCACATTTCCATGAAGCAGGCTGGATGCTGCACCATGATAATGCGCGGCCGCATATTGCCAATGTTGTTGCTGAATATCTTGCAAAATCAACGAGAAGTACATCCCTCACCCTCCCTATAGTACGGATTTAGCCCCATGAGACATTTTTCTATTCCCTAACTTGAAAAAGCGCCTTCGTGGGAGGCACTATCCATAATCAGAAACAGTGGTGAAGGCTGTGGGGGCGATTTTGAAGGATCTGTCAAAAATGGTTTCGAGCATGTCTTTGAAGAGTTGCAGAAACACTGGGACAAGTGCATCTCGTTCAGGGGAGACGATTTTGAGAATTACCATCAAAATTATGGGGACGAGTAAAGGTACGTTGTCAAAAAGGTTTTGATCACTAATTATTGAACAGCCCTCGTATTAAGCAGGACGATATTCAACAGTGAATATAATATCAGTGTTTTCGTATCTGATTATACAGGTGAGTCACCTGCCGCTATTTATTTGTGAACTTATGCAACGTGTTAAGCGACATGTGACTTATACCTTTCTTGAATGTCTTCTAATAGATGGTCTACAGAACAGTTGATGGAGCAGAGTTAGACAGCTTAGTGCATAACTATTGTATGGAACAGAAAGAAATAACTAGGTATGTCGATTCCAAAAGCATCATATCCAGACACATAGAGCTGCAGTAGTAATTTTAAACGAGTTTACAGGCCCTAATTCATTAGTGTACATTCGCACACCTATTTAAACATCAGTGCACTTCAAAGCCTACAGCAGCTACGGCCGGGTTCGATCCCAGGCGACCGCAAAGTGAGATTTGTGGTGGACATCACGGCGCTGGGGCGGGTGTTCTCCGGGACCTCCAGTTTCCCCCGCCATCTCATTCCACCAGTGCTCCATCTTCATCTCATGTACCATCGGTGTCACCGCCTGTGGTGCCGTATGTAGTAAAAGCGGGCGATAAACGCTACACATTTCATTTCATTTCAGTACGCCAGCTGTACAACTACCACCTTATTGTGCAGCGTATCCAGGATGCCTTCCACGTTTTACACGCTCCCGGCGTTAACGTGGTGTGTGTATGGACCCCTGTTCACGCACGTTTGCGGAGGAATGAAATGATGCATTCAGCAGCCAAGACGGCTACCATGAAGCCCAGGGTTCGAGTACCATCTGTCACATCGGAAGATTTTAGGAATTTAACGCGCAGAGCTGTGCAAACCTGCTGGCAGGAAGAGTGGTCCGCTCTCCGCAGCAATAAACTTAGATATGTGAAAGAACTTCCTATTCCATGGGTTACTCCTGTGGTTCATCTCGTCACGAGGAGGTGCGTTTGGCTCGGTTACAGGGTTACTCGTATTGGGCCCTGCTTTTTTACTCATAGTTTTCTCTTTAGAAAGGAGCCTGCTCCACTGTGTCCGTTTTGCAACCAAGCGTTATCTGTCTGACACGTGCTGCTAGAGTGGTTTTGCCTAGCACACCTTAGGATGTCTCTGCAGCTGCCGGACAGCTTTGCAGAAATGCTAGCGGATGATAACAAAGTAGTGGAGAAGGCTTTTAGGTTCTTTTCTAGGTTAGATTTTAGAATTTAACGAATAGAATTTTTTGCAGTTTAGACTTATATTTCTGTTTATTTTGTTTTTGTATTTTGTTATGTGCATGTAATTTTTTGTCAGCTTATTTACACTTTTTTGCGGGTTTAGAATATTTTAATCTGGTTTTTGCCATGAATAATTCTTTAAAGGGCGCTGATAACCTCTGCAGTTGTGCGCCCTTATACACATCATCATCATCATCATCATCATCATCATCATCATCATCATCTTTAAACACGGCCCTGAAGGAACAACCTATCATTAGCATTAGTTGAAAATAACTTTGGAACAGAAAATGGCAGTTCTACACAGTGGGACCAATTGGATTTAAATCTTCAGCCAACATGCGCTTTAGTTGTACAGCCATATCAGAAAATGGTAACTATTAGGTAGATTGTTTCCACTTCTGTCACAAATTACGGCAGTTTTCAGTTGATACAGTAACTATAATGGCGAATGCAGTCTTTTTATTTGTGTAAAAACTATCAAAACCAGCTACAAATTGTATGAAGCTGTAGAAACCGTGTAAAGCTCAAAAGGTAGCTAGCTTTGGCTCAATGGCATTAAACAGGGGACCTCACCGCTCTCCCTCTTCAAATTGGGTTCAAATCATTCTTGTTCAGCTCCAACATATTATTTCTCCTTGTTTTACCTCTTGGGTTATATAATTTGATAATATGATACAAATAACCTTTTATAACATTATGTATGTTTACAAAATAAAATAATCGCGAAGTAATTCTGAAGGTATAGTTCTTAGTAGGTATATTATTATGGTTGGTATTGTGCTTGACCCACACAACCAAGTTTGAAGCATTCCACAAAATAACGTGAAACGTACGATTTGAGTATGAAACAAAAACTATTACATTAAATCCCCGACATGTTCCTGGAAAGATGAAAGCCAATATGGTTTAAAACCCCAGATATGGTAAAGATAAATAAGGCTCACAAAGTCAAACATGATCCTTAATTGAAAATAAAGATAAAGATAGCCCATGGTTTCCCTTTGAAGGGCAAGGCACAGCTTATATGGTGAGCTAATCCTTGTAGATCCCTAATCACGCTGGCCAACAATGAAAATGTTTCGGGCTTAAAATAGTGAATTTACATGTATTTCCATCTGAGGTTTTCCGCAACAACAATGAGTTGCTAGCTTGAACCATTCGATCAAGTTGTGTACAGAGAGATGGGATGTCATGAATTCTTTTGTAGTCTATATATAAGTTTAATAAAAAAGAGCAGTGAGTGTAGAGTTTAAGAGCCCGTCGACAGCTAGGTCAATTGGGCCCTTTAAAGATAAATGTCACAGCTGCACCGAAAATGCAGGATACAAGAACAGCTCACAATAGAGTTCGAAAAAGGAAAAGCAAAGAATAAATCCACAAAAGCGGATTAATGAAAAGGGAAATTAAACACTTTCAATTGCTCTTTCACTGTTTGCAAGTATAAATCGCTCAACAACTCAGCAATTACCCGAAGCAGTTTTCTTACATTTCCATGTCAGGTGTTATCCAGGTTGATATGGCCATTTAATAATAGTTTACTAACCATCGGAAACTTTAATGTCAAGCAACGGCATTATCTAGTGACATTGTCTATAAAGGGGAACTGAAATAAGGCAACGTGGCTTATCAGGTTGTAGCACTTTCCAGCAAGTGATCCTTATGGGCATGCTCTGATGTTACTTTGCAAAACTGAAGGGCAGAAGCAGCTTACAGTTCACTTGGGACACAACTAATCACAAAGTGTTCTCGTATCCAGATCACGTGGGCCATGCTACAGTATTCAACCCAATGCCATTATTAGGGTATCGTGAACCATAAGATATTCTGAATCGTGTCTCAGTTTAAGCAATGAGACTAATGTACCACAGAAACAGTCTTGTTTCTGATGTATCGATCAATTAATATGAAAACCAATGCTTTGAAAAACAGAATAGAATCAAAACGAAATTCTTTGAACAGTTGTTCCTACTGTGGTTTTAATATTTATTGCATTACCTCCTCTTCGTATTTTATATTTGATCGATAAAAATTCGAATCCTATCTTAAAGTTAAAAACTATTGGATCTCATTCTACCTGTCATTGCTAGTATTCGTATTAACTTAAGTATTTTGAGATCAGCACTATATCACAGTTACCATTATTATTCTCATTATAATCATTTCTTGGTTGTTGAAACAAAAAGCGCAATTTTCACACTTAAAACAGAAAATAAAATAGGTAATTAGTGATATCTCTCAACTAGATGTTGCGAATCCGATTCAAGATATGGAATGGTCATTAGATTCAAAATCTGATGAGAGAAAATATGTAGTAGTGCTAATAGAGAATGAGTAAAAGTTCAAATATGATGTTCTTTTAAAATTTCAACTCCTGAGAGCTAACACACTGGGAATTCAAATATGCTAGTTATTTGTTATTTATAGTAGCTACAGGGCTAAAAAGGAATTACTATAAAATAGGTAAAAATTGCTTAATTTAGAACAATTTTGTTTGCAAGAATCTTGAGAGAAAGGCGCACTGAGATAAGAAAATCGTTGATGGTGTATAACACTGCTTAATTAAAAATGCCTAAACCTAGATATATTGTTTTAAATTTTATTTTGCAATTTACGTCCTCCAACGTTAAGTCATATCGGACGATGAATGAAATGGGCGAAATGATGCTCAAATTAGTCCAGGTTCTGTGGAGCTTAGAGTTACCCGACATTCGTCTATCAGGATAAGGGAAAACCCCGGAAAAACCTTATCCAGGTAACTCACCCTGACCAAGATTTGAACTCGGAACCTCTTGAACGTGAGGCGGACACGCTACCATCTACGCTACCGAGGCGGGGTCTGCCTCACGTTCAAGAGGTCCCGAGCTCGAATCTCGATAAGGGTGAGTTACCTGGAAAAGGTTTTTCCGGGGTTTTCCCTTATCCTTCAAGACGAATGTCAGGTAACTCTAAGCTCCATGAATCCTGGACTCATCTGAGCATCATTTCACCCATTTCATTCACCGTCAGATATGACAACGTTGGAGGATGTAAATTGAAATGTTTCCTGTAGGGATAAATTAAATTCCTTTCATCCACTTCCAAGAAAATTCAGCAAACTTCGTGTTTGAGCTGCAGAAATAATATTCATAAACCACAAAAATAATCACGTACCTCGAACCGTAACTCACAATTTAGATGAATATTTGGTTGCGCATAAGAACTAACGACTTAAGGGAACACATTGACAAAAAAATTAACTAGTATGTAATTAAAAAACGATCGATTTTAAATTCCAAGAAATTACATGGTTTTCTTCCGTTTATAAAGTATGGCTTAAATATGGCAAGACCGCAATAGCGCACGGAATAGCGCCAGAATAAATGTATTGCTATTTTCCTGCTTCTCCGGTTATCTTCTCTCCTCCCGCCCAAAGAAATCATTCACGGAATAAAGCAAAAACAGAAGTTTGTACATTTGTTGCGTTAGAGTTCTGGAGTATGATAAATTGTTATGCAGTATTATGCAAATTCCAGGTTCTGCTGAAGTAAATTCTGGTTTTCTATTTTCCGGACTATTTTTCACAATGCTTCCAAAGAGCAAGTAAACATGCATAGAAATAAAAGCTTTAATCCAAGGCGTTAGCTCAGAGGAAATGTTACACTAAGTATGTAAATATCATTTAGAAGTTCTCAAACCCCTTCATTTGTAGTGATTCTAAAGGAAAAACTATTTTGAAGAAGATAATCAAGATGTACAAAATGTTGTAAATAGTAACAGTCATTACGTAGCCGTAAGGATTCAAGTCCCCTCAGAGCTTAAATTAATTTTTTAAATTGAAAAATCTGTAGTAGCAGTTTCTGCTGGAAGATATGTCAGATAGTAAGTTTACTTTCAGACTGCATTTTTGAGGGAGAAGAAAGTGCACCGTATCCTCAAAATTAGCCAGCATAATACATTAATCATTAAATGTAGGTTAAACTTACATAGGAACGGTTGCACAAATATTTAGTGTCTTTTGGGTTGGCCAAAACCACCTCTAAGGTTTGAAAGGTACTTCAAAATGCCACGTAATATTTGCACGAGCTTAGTTTATGAAAGAAATCAGCTGAAAAATCGGCAAAACTGAGAAGAAGGGCCACTTTTTAACTGAACTATTCTGCCACCTCATTTGACGCAGGGCTGTATAGACCTAGGATACTTTGCCAAACACTGCCATTAGATGTGCAAATAAAACTTTGAAAGCAACTGCATCATATTTCGAAGATAACAGGGAAAGAATCAAGAGCTCAAACTATATTTAGAAAATCTGAAGCTACACCTGGAGTAGTGTATGTTAGTTAATCTAGTGAATGAAAGCTCAAGGATTTAAACAATGTGGTAAAAAGCAAACTTAAAAAAAGAGACATTAGTCCCGGAAATGGATCGTCTATAAATTTATTTGCAATCTTATGTGAAGAGACACTTGAAGCGTAACTTCAATGATTTTTAAGCACTGCATAGGTGTAATCCACACGGCAAATTAAACACTTTTCTTGGAATTTATTCGATTTCACTTTGATATCTATGAAATCAATTAATATCTGAAATAAAACTACATAAACATTATATTTTGTGCTTCCTATTAGTTAGGCCTTACACAATCTACATAAAATAATTGAATGCATAAGGCTTTCAAACTGTAAGTTTATTTAACTATGTTCACACTTTTTGTCCTCCCAATAATAAAAGCAATCAAAAGATGGCAGCAACATGATCGACTTTCATATCGACATATCGAAATATTTATAAATCAATTATACGAGAAATTTAACAATATGATAAAAATACAATGAGTGGGCTGAACTTGCACACCACTCAATCGTTTGTTGTGATCATGTAGCTCCTTTATAAATTACAGACTCTATTGCTGAGAGTAACTGCGTAACTGGGTCTCACTAACTGACACTAATGAATGTGTTCCAAACACTATTGCATCATAACCATAATATTCGATGTTCAGCACCGAACTTGTAATTTCCTTGCTGCCTACCTGTAGTAGGTAGAGGAAGTATGTGATTCACCCAAATATTCAGTTTCATTTCATCTCCGGAAATATATATTTTGTGATTGATGGACATTCCATCTCTCCTTTACTATCCCCCTTATACTCTTCTCGCGTAAGTAGCGTGCTCGTGTGTAGCGTGTATAGCATTTTGGAGATTTGGTGGTTCGCATTTTATAGAAATGGAATAATAATGGAAAGAAAAATAAAATTTTGGTATAGGTGTTTGACCAGAAAAGAAGGGGAAATTATGAAGTTATGCATGAGACAGCAAAAATGATTAAAGAACTCAAATAGTTGGTGGGCAGAGATATGAGGAATTATATAAAAAACAGGAATGGGAGATATATGGTGATTAGAGGAAATGAATACATGCGTTGTGGTTAAATTAGTAAAATGCAGAATATAAGATATAGAAAGACCGGAAATATGGGAAAGTCTAGAATATACGAAATCATTATAATTTTAAAAGCAAATAAAAATAAATTGGGGTCGAGAAGCATATGTTGGTTACTGAAATATGCAAGAGAGAGAAGGGTTAGCTTGGATGAGAACAGGAATAATATTTCTAAGAGGGACAAGAGGTAGGGAAAAGGGAATTTGTGAACTTTGTGGGAGAAAAGAAAGCATAGAAGACTATGTAACAGAATGCGAGAAGGCTGCAATATCGAGAACAAAGATTTGGGAAGAAAAATGGGAGAAAGTGGAGAAGAGGATAGTAGCTATAAAAATGTTATCGGGCAGGGAGGAAAAGAAGGTAAGAAGTATTGGTGAGTTCTTGCAGAATGTAAAAGAAATATAGGCCAGAAATTTAAAGAATATAAGAAAGGAAGATGAGGGGGAAGAAAGGGACTAATTAAGTCATCAAGGAAGTGTGGAGGTTAAGAGCTACCTGACAGAGCAGAAGACCAGGGTGTCACGTAAGCCAAGGTAGTAACAAGGTAAAGAAAAATAAATGTAGGAAAAGGTTGTAAATTGTAAAATTTTGGAATATGCACAATAAATATATCAATAACGTCAATGCCAATGGAAAAGTAAAACTGGTGGTTTGTGCTATCCAACAACAAGACCATATGGTTAGCTTAAGGATGCTGTGATACATCTGAACGTAACGTTTGTCTGTTTGAATACACTTTTTTTTACGGGGCATGTTTTTTTAAGTCAGTACCGTTTTGCATTTCCGCCGCCGCAAAGCTACGGTCGGCGTTTCGCGCATGCGCGCTCATTACCTACATTTTTGTCTATGCACTGACGCCATTACAGTCTGATTCTTCATTGTATACGTTAGTTACTGAGTGTTTAAAATGCCTCCGACAATCGTGAGTCCCGCCGATTGTGAAGTACGGGCATCGTCAAATCTGTGAAGTTTACGGTCAAAACATTATGAGTGATGGAATGGTAAGGAAATGGGTGAGAGCATTTAATGATGGCCGCACAAATGTGCATGATTTAGAACGGAGTGGGCGTACTTCGGTTGTTACTGAAGATTTGGTGCAGAAAGTGGACGAGAAGGTGAGAGAAAACAGACGCTTTACAATTTCATCATTGTGCGACTATTTTCCTCAATATTCTCGTAGTGTTTCGTATCGCATTGTGACAGAGAACTTTAAGTACCGGAAATTGTGTTCACGTTGGGTTCCGAAAATGTTGAAGGATTTGCACAAAACCCAACGTTTAGGCAGTGCATTGACTTTCCTTGAGCGGTACCACAATGAAGATGAAGATTTGTAGACCACATTGTTAGTGGTGACGAAACATAGGTGGCCTACGTCATACCAGAATCGAAACAACAATCCATGGAATGGCGACATTCATCATCACTAACAAAAGTGAAGTTTAAGCAAACAATTTCTGCCCAGAAAATCATGTGCAGTTTTTTTGGGACAGAAAAGGGGTATTGCTAGTGCAGTTTCTGCCTCGTAATGAGACAATCAATGCAGCGCCTTATTGTGAGACATTGAACAATCTTCGCTGTGCAATCCAGAACAAAAGACGTGGCAAGCTGAATAAGGGTATCGTTTTGCTGCATGACAATGCCCTTTCACATGTTGCTAATCGGACCAGAGATACCATCAAATATTTTCAATGGGAAACTCTGGATCATCCTCCATACAGCCCTGATCTAGCGCCCAGCGATTACCATTTGTTCCTGCACTTGAAGAAACATCTGGGCGGTCAGCGTCTTCCAGACGATAACGAAGTCAAAACAGTGGTTAACACGTCAGGCGGCAGAATTTTATGAGGAGGGTGTTCAAAAACTGGTGCCACATTAGGACAAGTGCCTCATTATTCACGGAAAGTATGTAGAAAAGTAGATTAAGGTACAGGCTTTCGTGTGAAAATAAAATTATTGCGATATTTATGCACGTCTTTTTTTAATTCCAAAACGGTGCTGACTTAAAAAGCATACCTCGTATATGAGGATACTTGGCTTATAGCAAGCAACTGGATAACAGCGTTTAAATCTAGTAGTACTATTCTTGCGGCCTTCTGTCTTCGCATTTTACGTATGCTTCTGATTATGGAAATTCTTACAAATTTGCATGCTGCAGTCCCTATCATAATACAGGGATGAAGCGATATTCCTATAATATATTTTATTTACACGTGTTAAATTAAGCTTATTTTATTCCTGGCTTTGAACACTATCCAACGTCGGATATGTACGTTTTGCAGAGTAGGAAATTTGATATTTCTATAGTTCAATTATACGGTAAGAGATTTGTAACATATTGCTTTTTGGGGTTTATTATCCATAGGAGGTCCGTATAGGAAACGAAGAATATCTGAAATAGTGTGCGACATTTTAAAATGCTGTTACTGAAGTTATTGAAGATATATGCATGAAAGCATTTAGCTATCCTTTTACTATTGTTTAACCATACAGAGCAATACAAGAATTATTTTTGTTGTTTGGTTACATATTATACCTAAACCACGGCCTCTTTACTGAAGAATCTCTACAACCAGAAGGTGATCTTGCAGAGAACCATTGGATTGGTACAGAAGGATTAAAGGGATAATGAATAAGAAGAAATGTGTAGATAAAAAGGTGGTATTATGGAATCCTCTTTCGCTTTGGACTATAGTTCTGTAATATCAGGTTAAATGTGATCATTGCCATATTAAATTTCTTCGTTCCATTGGGACCTTGAATTTTGACTCTGAACCTATAAACATATGCTATTCGGAATGACTAAACGTGAATATAAATTGTCAAGTTAACTAAAAGTCCTGGTAATATGGAACCTCCTATTAGATTACAAAATTAATCACGCGTAACACAGAGCAGGTTTGCAGAATGTCTATTATATTACACCATGAACATTGCATAACTGTGTAATACAATAGGAAAAAATGTGTATATATTAAACAATATTCATGAATAAAGTAGAATGGTCATATTTTACCCACCGACACACGCACATATTTAACCACGAGGTCTGCCTTAGTGTCCGAGGAATCCGGCTTCTATCAACCCGGGAGGGATGGAAAATCCCGGGACTGTTTCCTTGGGGCAATATCTGAAGTCTGAAAAGCCCAACACCGAAAATAACTTCAAGACGGGTTAGAAGTGAATACGCAACTTTCGCGCGTGAACCCCTCAGGGAAGACTACCGAATAACCTCAGTGGAGCCGCCTACTAGTTCCTGCAGGCTGGTACCGGGACTCTTAGGCACCCCTCTACCCTCTCCGGGCAGCCGTAGCCTGGTCGGAGGTACCCGATCTACCACGGGTGCCGGCAACACACTGCCCTCTCAAGTCCAACCCATTCCAAACTACTCCCACTAGGGAGGGGCTCAAAAGTTCGGCCCGAATTTCCTTTGGTAACGTCAGAGGATCACGAGAGCTAGGGGTACGCAGCGCTCGCACCACAGTAGCTAAAGGGGACGGATCCCCTCCCACACACACACACACACACACACACACACACACACACACACACACACACACACACACACCAGACCTAGACATTGTTTTCAAATCCAGCGCTGCCTTGTGTGCTCACATTTCCAAAATGAAGCGTTGAATCCACATGTGCTTCATTTGTCATCTGAAACTTTTCTGTTTCATCTGAAACATCTTTGTTGTCAGGTTACGGATAGAGTAGTATCAGTAAATAATTGTAAGTCACTACTTCTTGAAACAAGTAGGTAATATGGAGAACCGGTACCACATTATCAATAACTGTTTCCATCATGTCAACATTGCTATCATGAAGTGCGAAGTACACATCAACACTTACAACAGACGTTTCTTTACATGCCAATAATATTAAGCCCATAGTATTTAAACAAGTTCATATAACATATTTGTACATAACATATACACTATATATATCCATATTCCTGTAAAAGTTTAAAAAGTCAATGATAAGGAAACGTGCTCCCTGCTTGAATTCCATCACTAACCTGTCGTCAATATTATTTAACCGCGGTCTAAAGGAGTACTACAGAATATTTCCGTTGTCGTAGGGTGAAGCTATTAGTTTCAGAAATAGTGAGGGGTTCCATGAAACATCCTTTACCTGCATAAATCATAAAAGCTAAATTATTGCATACTATACTCTGAGGTTAAGCACTATTCTATGTTATATCAGTGGTATAAGTTGGTATTGGTTACTATATGGAGATCACCTACAGAACATTTAAATTAAAGTGTAAGAAAAGTGTGTTCTTTAGGGGCAGGAAACGTCGTGTGCCAAGTTTACAAGATTAATCGTCTTTACATCTGTCGGGCCCTTCATGCTTGTGTTTGGAATTTATATTTACTTAGTTAAAACAAACTGAATATTAAAAACTACACCTTCAATACAGAGGAAAACGTGTTTTAAACTTTCCCTTGAAATGTCATACTTGTAATTGTTTCCTCAAACTTGCAACAAAACAGATTTTAGCTTTAAACGAGACAAAAGGACACCTATATTGATTTATATCTAGACTCAAAAGTGCACAGTGAATGTTGTTCTCCAATATGGTAAAAGAGCAAACCAGAATTGATGTAACGCCATCAAAATTTCATATATCACATTTACTCAGAATTCCTCCTTCTCATGGTTATCACAATAAATATCGCATTAGAGAAGGAGAGAGGTGGGGAAGCGTTAGGAAGGGGTAGAGGAGGAAAACGAGGAAAGTGATACATTGTGATACAACCTGGTTTCATAACCTATCTAGGTTGTCTCCTTAGTAGAAAGAGGATCAGCAGTTTTAATGTAAATTAATTGTCCTTCGGAACATGAGGTGTAGAGCAATATAATCGAAAGTTAAAATCTGACTGAAAAACCGAACTCTCTGATAAAATGAATGTCGTGACTCTGTGTGTCACGGTAATAGCTCATTTATTTAGGGCTATAATAGGGTTATCCGAAAATCTTGGTTTAATCCCGGCCATGTCGTTCTGTTTATCAGTTTGATTATATATTTCCAGGGCTGCAATTCCACCTGCGGTGCCGTATGTAGTAAACGCGGGCTTTGAATACTGTGCATTTTATTAGGACTATAATTACTGGGATTTTCTTAAATTTGCAGCTGATGTAAACCAAACAAATGAGTTACATTAATTTGAAAGTTCTGTATTAGAAAAGCTGTGTGTCAAAGATGGTTTGGTGATATAAATACTTAAATAATTGTTGAATTTCATTAAAAACATTAATCTGTTGTACAGGAAATAATAAATAATGTGTGCTGGGAAGAGGAAAAGCCGTTTCACTGACTATTGTATTTCCTTTCCGGCTTCAGCGTCATAACTTTTGAGGAGATGCATGCTTATTAAGCAGCCTCACCGACAGCTCTTCTTTTGTTTTGCCTGGAGCTCTAGGGTGCCATTAATCTTAATTTGCATCTAAAGCTGATTTATGATCTTTGTATAAATAAAACGCTAAAATTCAGAGGAAGTGTGGTTTATTTTTATGTTTCACTGCCTTTTTTAAAACAAATTTTGATTAAGTTTGGCAGAATGGTTGGAGAAAAATATTCTCCATTACAGGTCGTACTGAATTTATATAAGGGGCAAAACCAGATATATGCATCGTAAGGCATTCTAATTCAAATGACTACAATTATTATTCATATAAGTAGAATCAACTGAGAACCTTCTGACAATTTTCAGCTTTTCTATATTTAATGTGCTTATATCGAAATTATCGATGTTCCATCTCAGTGTTAAAGACACAAGACCATTATTAACATATTGTCGCGAACCCGTTATCTACGATACGCGGTTTGTATACACAAAGAGCCGGCAAATAAAGATAGCGGAGGTAAAGGACTTGCCGGCGCAGATTAAGTTATACTTCCGGAAGTATCGGATTTCGTCACTCGATGTCTTGTTATTCCAGAAACAGGATTGTACGGAACAATCGAATTTATGAATGAGATATATAAGAGATGGTGACACGCCAGCGGAAAGGTGTAAAACAAAACTGAGTCTTAAGCAGAAAGCTGCTGTAGAGTGATGTTGTAATAGGAGAGTTGTAAACAGATGTAATCAGAACGCTGTTTGTTATTATCATCGACCTTGGTGTTGTAGATTGTGTTATGTGATGTAATTCTGCTGCTACGAAGTCTGTTTCTAGGCAAATAAAGAACATTTCGAATTTCGGCCAATTTGACTTTTAATTCTACGAACACATGAAGTCACAGTGTTCACACCGAGATGGTACGTAATTCAATGAAATCTGTCATATCTTTAAGAAACTCACCGAGAGCAACTAAATTTTCAATAAATCTCTTTCATTTGGTAAATAAAAGCCTTTAAGGGTGACTTCCTTCCATTACCCTTAATTAAATTAAACAACTGATATTTATGATTTTAATTGGAAGCAACATTGGCTTTACTAATTCATGGTTAGTTTTGCTTTTCTCTGGTAGTATCATACGGGTACAGGGACACTTATTTTTCCAATTGCAATGAACACAAGCAAATGAATGGTTTTAAATTGATAATACTGTCACGCTTGGGTTTGGTCAACCACTAACGTGAATGAAAATCCATATTTACGTCTAAATGCCCCGGGTGGATATGAGGGGATTAGAAGCTAGATCCAGAGCTTTGCTATAAATATGAAGATATGTGCTCCATATTATAATTCCATATACAGATATTTTAAACACTAAAATCTGCATTTGGAAGTTGTCTTAAATTGATCATAATTTAGGAAAATTATTTTCTACTGACGAGTTGCAACAGACTGAATATACCTGATTAAAAGCTTAGTTGCAATCTGGAATGGTCACCATCTTCTAGACTAACCAATTCAAATGACAATGTATGTTATTAGAGAAAATCTTGATGGGGAAAAGTGATACCTTATTGTACAAATCGTAAAAATTTATCTCAGAAACTGCAGGATATGTAGTACTGGCTACCAGTAACTATTTATTTTCACTATAAATTTACAAAAATTAAGCAGCCGGCATTGTATATTGTAATAAACGCTTTGAAATTCACGAGTTTTCGTATTATAATAACAATTTGTAGTTAGTTGTACCTCTTTGCAACTGATGTGAAATTGTTAAAGTACAAAATTCGTGGGTCTAATCTCTGACAGAAAAATCACAGCTAACCACAGCCTATATCGAGAATAATTATCAATGCTTGTATTTAGAGGTGAATGTGCATACATGGGTTATATACCTATTCTTACAGCTATAAAATTAACATTAATTTACATTCGTCTTTATATTACAGCAAAGCTTCCTTTTATGTGCCATAGAATAAAACATTGTCTTAGCAGTAAACCCTAGCGAGTTGTCACGCTCAATATATGAAAACTGGTGACACCACACCAAAATAAATATATAAAAATGAAATAATTTTGCTCGTGACTAATGGTGCTAAAACTATTGCACGTTGAAGCGAAAGTAAGGAACAGTGTAGTGTCAACCTCAAACATAACGGGACATAACGGGCAGATGCTGGAAAGAGACAGCAAGTGTCTTAAAAGGTAAGAGCACTTTCTCTTACAGAGGAAAGTGCTGAGAAAATGTGGAAGACATTTGCAAGGAGACCAAAAAGTTTATTCCTGTTGCCACGAGCAACAGTGCAAAAAGTTATTCGCAGGCCTCTTAGCCTTTTTGTGCCCCAAACTCAGATGACAAACCTCGTGTTTGTAGATATTCTTTGTTCTATTAATGTAGAATAATATTTTACACGAATCTAAGGATAAATCGATTTCAGAAATGAAATTTTAGCCTTTGAAAATGATAATACGGATAGCTGGAAATTATAGTCCTGAGAAAGGGTTTACCGGGGGAAACAGGCAAGTCACTTGGAACATTCAATCTCGTGGTAGTTCAATTAAGAGCAATCGGAGGAAGACCGGGAGATCCCTGGTTCAAGTCCAGGCTATTGCATTGATTTCTATTGTCTGACTCTACTTATCCAAAGAGAATTATTTTTTTTTAAAAGTAACCGCTGTTTCTGATCACTGAAGTATTAACTTTGCAAATTACCATTTTGTTATCAAACATAAATATACACTTCAAATATTAATAATCTATAAATCCAGAAATGTCAATCTTGCTTAAGGTATCATATTAAAAATTGCATAACTACAGCAGGAACACTGCCTTATAATGTTATGAATTGCAAATTAACTCCTTACTATATTAATTGTTTTGAACGCATAGGTCGTTGACTTCATCTGTCTGACTCTTATGACTCCTTAGAAACATCAATATTAAACTTTCATACACTGCTTTCAATACTTCGTGGAATTTACTACCTAACGAATGGGAATATACTAGGACTGTTCAATGAAGTAAGATCACATCTTTTTTTGCCAACATATCCTTACTCATCCTCATAATTTTGTTGGTCCTATCAAGATAGTCTCCCTTGAATGCGATGCACTTGTCCCAGCGTTTCTGACTGTCTTTAAAGATATGCTGGAGATAATTTTTGAGAGATCCTTCAAAATTGCCTCCGCAGCCTTCACCACTGCTTCTGATGATGGATAATGCCTCCCACGAAGGCGTTTCATCAAGTTAGGGAAAAGAAAAAAGTTACATGGGGCTAAATACGGACTATAGAGAGGGTTAGGGACGTACTTCACGTTGATTTTGTAAGATATTCAGCAACAACTTTGGCAATATGCGACCGCGCATTATAGCGGTGCAGCATCCAGCCTGCTTCATGAAAATGTGGTCTTTTGCGCCTGATATGGACTTGCAATGTTTTCAGGAGTGTAGTAATGTCCAGTCACTGATGTGTGTGCAAGTACAATATGCTGATAAACCACTCCATGAATATGAAAGAATGAGATGACCATAGCTTTCGCAGCAGAAGCAACCTCTTTTGCTTTTTGGGGGGGTTGGTGATGAAGGAAATTTCCACACTGAGCTTTGCCGTTTGCTCTCAGGATCAAAATGATATAGCCAAATATCACCAGCAGTGATTACTTTTGAAGGAAGTTCTGGATCTTCCTCTAACATCAACTTTAACTGCATGTTACCTCCATTGCAGCGGTAGGCCATATTGAACATGTCTGAGCTTGCCTGGTTCTCACAGGCGGGAACCAGAAGTACCAACAATGAAACTACTACGGCGTGTTTGTTTCACATTAAGGTAACAGAATACAATAAGAATGAATTTTAGGGCCAAAAATTATGACCGTAAAAAAATTATGATTATTCTTTATTGAACAGTCCTCGTAGTTCAAAAGTAATTATTAATTGAAACGGTTTGTTATACCTCCGAAGTCCTAAACTTTACTATTTGTAAACCAAAGTTGCATCATTTGGAACGTCAGTAAACAAGCTATTTAACCCAATCTGCATACCTATATCGCTTCATACATTCCTAATGAACGAAATTCGCCGAAATCTGGCATTGTGTATTACACGTTCCACACAGGTGTTTTGTTGGTTGCATATTACAGAAAGGCATATGTTCCATTGCCTTTATGTAACGTCCAGTACGCCTAAGTACAACCATCTATTTTGCATTGTTTAAGATATATTACATCTGAATTATACTGAAGTTTATCGGAGGCTATGTAAACCAAATTTATAATCTTGTGCACTGTGCTTAAATTTTGCAAAAATTAAATATTAAAACCATTAATGTTTTAATACTTCAAAGTAAGACATTCGTCTTGTAACCTATAAATAATTAATGTAAACAAAACTAATGGTACAGTTAATCAAAACTTGAAATCTGCTTCAAAACGTAGTGCATAAAACACAGAATAAAAATAAAGCGGAAAAGTTCACAAAAATAAGTTATTTATGATGGAATAAGTAAAGTTAAACAAAAACCCTTTCTCACAAAAAATAATAAGATTGTTTTCTTTAATTACTTAATTATAAAACACTAATAGCAACTATATGACTAAGTAGCAATTGACTGCAAACCTGATGAGTTAAGTTTGAGCCTGCAAGATGTAGTTTGCAAAGGGAAGTCATCCACCGTTTTGATTCTTGAGACATTTCGTGAGTGCATAATAGGCAGAGTGTATTTAAAAGGATTAATTCTTTAAGGATTAATTCCTCAGTATAAATTTACATTAAAAATATTCAGTCGTAAAAATCCTGGTATTTAAGTACTTACAATAGTAAGTAGCCACAAATGTTTATCTCGAATATAAGAGCTCTAATTTGTCTACCGGGAAAATATGAGTCAATTGGAGAATTTAATGTCAGGACGGTACGTTGGTCATGGTAGCTCAAGGGGATAGAGCGACTGGACGGAAACCAGGAGATCCGTGGTTCAAATCCCGGCCGTGGAATTGAATTTTTCAGTTGGCTCAAATTAGTACCAAGCAAACTTATTTTCGGCGTTATATTGAAAAAATGACAGCAGTTTTTGTTTTTAAAAATAAAAGGTCTTATATGACGCAAGAGTTGGTACATCCAAAAAACCAAATCAGTAAAGTCTATTTATAACATTTTTATTCTTAAACCATATTATCCTAAAATTTATAAAGCAGTAGCAGTTATCTGATTTTTAGTGATCGAAAAATATAATACACTTCAGTTTCCGCCATTAAGGACCGCTTTTATACTCCAGGTTATCTATGATAATGTTTATAGCAGAATATCACATCCTCCAACTTTTCTGCATTAGAAATACCCACAAAAAGCTCTTGTATTTTCATATCGGGTAACGTAATAGCGAAATGTTCATTAATATAGGTACACATTGTAAAGATCAGGTGCGTGATGAAGTGAGACTTGTAATATCAAGTTACGCAATTATGTATTTATGCAGTTCGAGATCTTAGAGCCCTTAGTCTCAATGCAATATTTCTCTGCATAAATTTTTCTTTCTCTCCCCAAGTCATGTGACATTTCTTTAATATTGTTTTGAGGACATATTTATGCTCACTCAAAGTCATCTTATATTGGCCAAGAAATGTTAGGAGAACGTAATTTTGCAAACTTACTGCTATGACAAGAGACTAAGTGAAAAGCTTCTGAAGTCTTCATTTTCCAAACATACCCATTTCCTAAATATATACAGGCAAGTATGTTTCTTTTAAAAATAATTATTAAGAAGAGCTCTTTCTGTTTAAGCCCAGACTGAATCCAACAAAACAGTATCTCTATAAATAAATTAAACTATTTGTTTTAAATATGTGTGCTTCATTATTCATCAGCTCATACGTACTATTTTTTACAAAGAGAACAAGCATATTAAAATCCCAAATTATACAGTTTTAGTCCTATTAAGTTTTTAAAATGTATGTTAATTTGCTATAAAAGTATATCTCCTTTGAATATTTTCATTGTAAAAGTATACTTACAAAAAACGCTTAACGTATGTAACCAGACAATACTGTATTAGTTCCAAATGCAGTATTAAATATAAATACATTTGGACCCTGAAAAAACTAAAAGCATCTGTTCCCTTAGTGATAGAATGGTTAAACTTTAAAACTACATTTCAATGTGTTCAAGTAATAAATGAATGTGTAGCACCAGCAATGGTCCATTACACTTAGAATGCTCAGATTATTTAATAGTGTTCAGTTCGTATGTGTACCTGTGATACAAAAAAAAAAAAAAAAAAAAAAAGGTGACGAACAGTTCCACGTTGGGGCGACAGTTTGAAGCAATATAGAATGGGTGGCGAACGATTCCACTTTCCGCTACAGTTTGATACAATAATGTTTAGCTCAGGGTAAGGCAATGAGTTTATCTCAAGGTATGCGTGAGCATGTATGAGAAGAATGGTTTTAATGACACTGGAATGCCCGTTTCAAACTGATTTAATGACTGCTTCTTTTTATCACCACATCGAACTTGAAGTTGCCGACCAAGGGTTACCAATATCACTGTTTAGAAGGACTGAAGGTGGAATGCTTATTACTCGATAAACTTAATTTGTTCTTCACGTACATATGAACCGACAAATATCTACTGTCACCACTTCTGGTCCGCCCTCGACCAAGACAGAAGAAGTGGACTGCCCTAGACGGCCACAGGCCAAAGGCTGACTGTCCTCACAGCTGTGCGTGGGTGTCTAGCTTTCACTTTCTCGAAGCGCTTTATACACACAAAGTTTCCCTTTGTGACAATTTTGTCCATTGTCATTATCAGGGGTCCGAAGAATACCTATTCAAACGGAGTCAAGTACAACCCTTTAGAGCTCTGCTAAGAACGCTGTTTCTTACGTTTCTTTTGTTAAAACAACTATTCACCCCAACTGCTATTTAACTCAACTACCCCTGCACGTGTTGTAACAAAGAACCAACATACCTTTGATTCTTTACTTCTTTACTTATTTCAATCCTTTAATTTCGGTATCACCTGAGAAAATGTATTATAAATTGTAGAAAGTTTCACTTTATCTTTGCGTATATCATTACCATTATTATCATCATCAATATTATTACGCAGGATGGTGTCGACCAACAATGATAAAATATCGTGATGAAGGAAATCACAGACGAGTGGGTAAAATTCGCAGAAACATACGAAGGGCGATTCATTTCCCAGTCCAAACATTCGAAGTTCAGTATCCATCCGTATATAATGGTATTACATGCACAAACATAACATTGGGCGAGAAAAGAGCTGGCCAATTTTTTTTCTCTCTCTGTATTTACACAGGAGACACAGAAACGAATTTTAAGCTTTACTTTAGAGAGGATTAAACAACATTAATGCGCGACTGTTGAAGAACTGTCAGCTGTGATTCACGCCAGAGATAAAGTTAGAACTGCACTTCGTTTGTTAATAAAATATAACAAAAATTTTCCAAATAACTTTTAATCTTTGCTTTCAGAGAACAATACTTGTCGTTCATCATGACTGATTCAGAATTTTAATATAAGTTAAAATGCTAAAAGCCTTCTACGGACTTGGTACATGTTTGCCATTCTTTTGTTTCCAGAAAGAATCTGTATTCTGTATTACAGGAAAAGGGTATTAAAGGCGGCCTAGTTCGTACCCAGGAGACCGCAAAGTGTGATTTGTAGTGAATAACATGTCGTTGGGGTGGGTTTCTTCCGGATCCTATTGTTTCCCCCACCATCATTCCATCAATTCCTCCATTATTCTTTCATCCCAGGTGTTGGACCGACCCCCAACCCTGATCTCATCAATCAGGTCAATATTGTGACTTTGTGGGTTCGTGAAATTAAAAGTTCAGTTGCACAAACTCAAAATGTTCTTTATTTCCACCGAATTACAGTTGGAACACTTGCCGATTACATAGAATTACGTAGCACACACAATTCAATCCACCAGTTCGTCTGTCGCAGGTCCACTCCACACTCACAATTACGTACAACTCCTCTGATAAACGTACGCAGTCTTCCAGTACGTTTTGTAGTACTGCACTCTTCCCGGCTGCTCGCCAAGAACTGCCTGTGTCGCCTACTGCAGCTCTTATATAGGAAGATCGCTGTTTCTGGAAGCCTCACGGCTCGGAACATCATCCCGATTGTTCGAAACGTCAGGAGAAGGGGAAGGAGACGGTACAGTGTCTAGTGACACTTTCCTAATCATACCCTATGTTAGCGCTAAAAGATAATTGGGTGGGCGTGGGCTGAATGCCTCCTGTCCCCTACACAGTTCCAGTTGGTCGTACCTTCCGATAATTGGGTGACAATATGCTTCGGCTCGCTCGCTCTGAGGGAACCCAAGCGACTCCTAACTCCAGCATTGGTGAGAAAGGGAGACTTAAAAATTACAGGTTAATAGGTCCTCAAATAATATATACATATATTTGAATTAGTTTATTACTGCAGTCCCATTAGTTAACCATTAATGTAAACCAGTTATAATTGTGTGTAATATAGCAGAGCGTGGGACAGTAATTCATCAAGGAAAATAAACATGGCTGTTGAACTTGTTGATACCTTGTTGTAGAGGCCCCTAATAGTGTTCAAATTTTACGAAATCATGGCATGCAAGGGTTTTAAAGGAACATATAAAAGTGCAAGAAGAGTTATGGTAATCACAAGCTTGTTTGAATTCAGTTCAAAGCTAAGAACAGTATAATAGTAATCCACTACACGTCACACGATTTTAAACATTTTCCAAAGTGAAAGCTAAATAGCAGAATAAACTACAGAAAGTTTGCGAAACTATCCTTTGCGAAAAAGTATTATGCTTGCCTACATGATCATGTTTATTAATATTTAAGCATGAAAGCAGATTTAGGTGTAATAGGCAAATATTATTTATAAATCGATGTGGAAGCAGGTCCTTTAGTAACAGCAATACCTTTATTACATATTTTGATAAGGTTTTACTTGTTACACATATCATTGGTAAATAAGTACACAAGTGCGTGATGTGTGGTTTGTCGCTCTCTCCCTCTCGCCCCCTCCGCCCCCTATCTCTATTTCTCTCTCTCTCTCTCTCTCTCTCTCTCTCTCTCTCTCTCTCTCTCTCTCTCTCTCTCTCTCTCTCTCTCTCTCTCTCTCTCTCTCTCTCTCTCTCTCAAACACACTTAAAATCTTGGCTTACCAACTTTAACCCCATTTTTGTAATATGTCTGACAAGCTAACTACAGCGGTTTCATCCTAACCACAAGGGCATATATGTATTCGGCGAATTCGGTTTCTACACCTCATGAGCAGCTCGCAATGAACTCCCTTATTGTCGCTTAAATATATAATATTCACACTATATAATGGCACTGTGAATATATGTAACGTTTTCGTGTACTTTAGCAAGCAAATTACAAGTATGCCGGCCCTCGTAGCCATGATGTGTAGCTAGTGCGTGTATCACCAGCGTCCGTCGCGTAGTGTCACGGGTCCGAGTTGCGCCTTGGGCATGGGTGTTTGTGTATAGTGCATATATATGAATTGTAAAAAAAAAAAAAAAAAAAAAAAAAAAAAAAATTCGGGCTGTGAACTTCTAAAGTGATCTTACCAGCTTCGCCTCAAAACCTCTTTATAACTTTTGTGCTTCTTCAATAATTTTTGGACTTTTCATTCACTCCTACTCATGGATATAGTTTTGTCAACATAAATGAAACGTTCTCATTGCTGGATTGTAACTTTCACATATAAATTGTTAAACTCGGCGTTCCAATCAGAAACTGTGATACATCAAGATGAAGCACACCTCGATATAACCTTAGCTTAAAGTCTAGAACCCAACATTCTATTGCGTGAATATGTCTGCCAAACTTTGGACTGTTTCTTTTTATCTGTTTAAGTTTCATTCATTAATTATTTTTCGTCCAAGAAGCTGGCACCAATTTTCTTTAGCAACTTCGCTTCCCGTGCGAATGAACATTGTCGCCCCTTACGGGTACTTTACTACTGTATTTCTAAAACCAATATCAAATCGATATTCACATGTTTTATTCATTCTCATAAATATTATATTGCGATTGTATCACGTTTCGAGCAACAAAATCTTTAACTAAAGAGTGATTTGTATTTTAAAACATTACAATAAATCTTCAGGATTTTAAAGTTTTGTGTGAAGTCAGAAACGGATATAAATGTGTAGAAGTTAATTTCACTTCATATGAATTTAAATTTGATGATATGAATGCTATACTAAAATGATAACATATAGTTAATCACCCCGAACTTAATTTTCGAGGCAGATGCAGTGCTAAATAAGTAAGAACAGTTCTATAAATCTCTGATAGCTTGATTTAAACTATTTTTCCATCCACCTTCAGGTTGAAAAATAATTCAAACTCTTACATTTGAAGCAGATAATTAATTTTAATAGCACATTATAAAGAACGCTGAGTCCATTTCAAAAAATAAGCATAGCAACATCAATGTTTAAAGAAAGGAAGGTTCAACTTATATAATATAAACATTTGGACATAAAACAAGTTCTTACGAAATTGTTCCTATTATAAAGGATAGAGTTCACACATTTTATTTATACTGATGTCATTTAATTTATATGTCTGAATAACATGTCCTTAAAAACTGTTGCAGTAGAGACATTCAATTTACCAATTTGAGCTCTTAATGAACTGCTATAGGAAGTATGTTGACTTCAGGTGACAGCTGGGATAAGGGTGACATAGAACGAACAGTGCCCGGATGTCTAGGCGCCACTATGTCTAGGACTCTGTATCCGGGCACCGTACTCGAATCTGGGTCACCTTAGTGACAGATGACCACTGTAACGCTTGTTCACTGCGTAATAAGAAAGATGGCCGAGAACATCTCTATTGCTACAAATGTTTTCCATCCAATGTACTCTCTGCGTGAGTTTTATGACCGCGGTATCTCTTATAGGTGTGAAGAGATAGTCGCAGAGATAAGCGTGGTCACGCTATCGAAGGTGAGGAGACGCCTTCGTCACATATGGTTGAGGTCACTTTTGTCAGACTCGAATTATGTACGCAATTCTCGAACGTTCATAAAATATAGGGAAAAAGTGAACAAAGAGTATGCCATATCATCCCTCTTCAAAAGCAGAAAGTTACGCTAATATGGATGAGCGTCGTTGTTGGGAAGGTAATTGTAGAACCTTTTTTAATATTTAAAACTTAATTTTGTATGTAACGCCCCCTAGTAATTTATATCGGACGATGAAATTGGTGAAATGATACTCAAATGAACCTAGTGTCCATATAGCATAACAGCTATCCAACAGTCATCTTTCAGGATAAAGAAAACCCCGGAAGAAACCTTGTTTGTATAACTCAATCTAATCGAAATTCTAATTCGAGATCTGTTTTTGAATGTGAGACAGACGCGATACCACCACACCACAGAGGTAGTCGAATATCGATAATGGGACTGTAAAATACCTACGAGAAATTATTTTGCAAGAATCTTGAAATAAATTTCAGAATATACTAGTAAACAGCGTTTACCACGGCTTAATTCTTTATTTTTTATTTTTTAATTCTATGAAACCTTATGACATGTTTCTCATTTCATATATATTGCATGTTATCCAATTAAGGTAGATAAAATCATCAATAACTCAAGGTTCGCTTTTTAATCAAAATTAATATTATGCATTATGGTTACTATACTCAGAAATATCACAGTTGAGCATTTGTTTCTATGGCTGATCTAACGTCGCTCTTTAAAGTGTTGTATAAAACCTTAGAACTAAGAACATCTTAACCTTAGGTTTTGCCGCTTATAAAGGTCATGAGGATGGCGATTTGGATGCCTATATCCTTCGAATACGGAGGCTCATTTACGAGGCATTTTATTTTGACATAAAGTTACCCTGAACTAAACTATGACGGCTATAAATAAATATATATGCTTTATATTAACATTTTCTTACTTTGGGCATATAAAGTACGTCCTAGATTTATTTATTCTTTTAGGAACAATAGTTTTACGTTATTTCATTCAGCACGTGGAGCTTTTATTCGATTTAAACTTAAAATATCAATAGATAGAGTCACAATGAAAAATTCAATGTCATGACCGGGATTTGAAACACGGATCTCCTGGTTTCCGTCCAGTCGCTCTAACCCATTGAGCTACCAGGGTCAACGTGGCGTCCTGACATTAAATTCTCCATTTGACTCATTTATTTTCCCGGTAGACCACTAGGGGCTCTCGTATTCGAGATACACCGTTTGTGGCGTACTTGAGACCCAGTCTTCATCATTTAACTCTTATTATTTCAGTTAATTGATTAAAGTTAATCCTTTCTTCACACTAGCCTATACAGGCAAAGGTTTTTGATAGAGTCAACATGAAAAATTCAATGTCATGGCCGGGATTTGAACTTTCCGTCCAGTCGCTCTAACCCATTGAGCTACCATGGCCAACTTGCCGTCCTGACATTAAATTCTCCATTTGACTGATATATTTCACCAGTATATGAGTTAAATGGAAAATTTAATATCAGGACGGCACGTTGGCCGTGATAGCTCAATGGGTTAGAGCGACTGGACGTAAACCAGGAGATCCGTGTTTCAAATCCCAGCCATTGCATTGAATTTTTCATGTTCACTCTATCTATCAAAAACCTTAGCCTATATATGGCTAGTGTGAAGAAAGGATTAACTTCCATTAATTAACTGAAATTTAAAGCTCAAGTTTATTAAAATGTGCTTGAAATGTTTTACAATTAATTGCAATATCTGCATTGGTATCCATATGCAGATACCAGTGTTTAATATTCTGCCCACTTTAGGACACCATGTAGTACCAGGACTCTACTTCTGTGATCCGTTTTATGCTGCATAAACATGTAATTTATTTAAAACACGTCTGAAACATTATGCGACGTCCTTCATAAGCTGCATTTACTTGTCTATCAAAATAATACAAGCCACAATTACGTTTTGTTTTAAACGAGAATTCCATTTTCAAGAATGTGTTTCAAACGGAAGAGCTGTGGATTCTCAGCGAATCAGGTGTGTTAGCGCTCGCAGCTGTGCCACCTCCTTACCCCACTCCTTTCTTATTTCCCTTTCTCTCGCACACGTGCAAATTTCCTTTGCGCCATGTGCTAGGGAACCCGAACTGAACTTTGTAAACTTTTATAATAATCAATAATTCGTATATTATGTAGGTGTTTTAAATGCTATAATTTTAATTACAGCTTATGAATTACCTGGTTTTCTAATCCAACGAAACTGCCAAAGTTGCATCGTCATTTTCATTATCTTCATCGTACGAGTATTGTAAATTTATAGCGATAGGCTCCAAAATCTCATCACGTTCAAAAGTCGTTTTCTTGTACTCTATCTGCATGTCCCACGCAGTTGTCTCAGTCTGTGTTGCCTTGCCAATTACTTGTTGAATAAGTCGAACAACGTCAGTCACTTTAACAGAAATATTTCCGTTTGCAACATAATGAGCGCCCATGTTAACTCATTTGAATTGCCATGGCAGTCGTAAAGGGGAAGGCGGATAACTCGTGCTTCATTTCAATTGTAAGTTGATCCAACGGATCACTTTCCCTGGTTTTTAAATGGAAGAACAACTGAACAATACTGCTTAGAACTCTCCAGAGTCAAGAGATTACGAACCATTCCTAAACAAATATCTAATGTGATGATTTACGTTCTACCGATACAGAATAGCCACAAGAACTGTATTGTTTTTTTCTCTCTCTCTCTCTCTCTCTCTCTCTCTCTCTCTCTCTCTCTCTCTCTCTCATTTAACAGACTCCTTGGATTATTCGAAGTAATTCCTATATCACGTCATGTCAAACGTTTACCTTTCACTTCTCAGTCATTACGAATATTCTTACATGCATGCATACATGCCAACCATGTCTGCCTCACGTTCAAGAGGTTGCGAGTTCGAATCTCGGTCAGGGTAAGTTACCTGGATAGCGGTTTTTTCCGTTTTTTTCCTTATCCTGAAAGACGAATATCGGGTAACTCTAAGCTCCATGGATCCCGGACGCATTGAGCATCATTTCACCTATTTCACACATCGTCCGATATGACTAACTGTTGGAGGACGTAAATTACACAAAAAAAACATGCCAACCAAGAATGATACTCATTACAAGGCTTTCGTCGTGATGCGTCGCTTAACCTGCCGTTGTCGCGATGTATCTGCTGGATATATATGACGTTAGTTGTGTTTTAGTATCAGTTTTCAATTGTTTTAAAACGAATGCACCGGAAGCGTTCCTCAGACATAATCATCCTGAAAAGATTGACACCAAGGTCATCTCTTGTCCAGAAGTCATGAATATTTTGGCGTCCTGCGTGGAAAACACAAGCAAGATATAATAACGCAAAAAGGGCTTCCATTTCTTCTATGTCTGTCTTTGCAATCACCCTCACGTTCATATATCACTTTGAAATCACGTATGCGTCTTTTGATGTGTTGCACAATTCTGCAGAATATCATCAGAGAGGAAAGGTTTCCATCAGTCAAATTCAATATTATTAGTTTTGGCATTCCCTACAACTCTAGGCAGTTTTATGATTATTATCATCATCACCTTTATTATTTTTTAATAGTAGGATTACTACGATTTCTATGATTATCATCATTATTACCATCATCAACATTTTCTTCGTTATCATCCTTTGTACTCACCAAAATGGTAATTTTCATCATTTTCTAACACTTCATTACTTCCATCTTCATCCACATCATGACCTGTATCGGTGTCCACAATTCATGTTTCAGTTATACCTGCTTATTTGGAATCAGTTTCTACAAAACTATCGTCAATCGACAGCGAATCATCGTGGAAAATAAGGTGACGTACTTCCAAAGCATATACTTGACGCATTTTCAAACCTACGATTCACACTAATAAAGAAAGGCACTCTCATTCACCTAACAACAACGTAACCACTTATATCAGCATTCTCTAGCAAAGACGTGGTTGAATCCGATAGCGGCGACAATGTGTAACGTGAGTTGGAGCGATGTATCTGACAGATACAACAGCACACATATGACGACGTTTGCCTCATTTGCAAACTTAGCATTAGGGAGAAATAGTTGAAACTTACAGCAAACAATAACAAATGTATTGTCACCCGAACGTCGGAACTCCCGATAGAACCGGCCAACAGTAGAGCCAGAAGGGAAGTATTCCACCACGCCTAACCATTTATCTTATAGCAGTAACGAGGGGTGGCTGGAAAAAACGTCACTGTGCCGTCTCTTCCCCCTCCCCCTGATGTATCGAACTTTCGTGATGATTCACTGAACCGCGAGGCTTCCAGAAAACAGCGATATTCCTATAAAACGGGCTGCAGTGACGAGTGAGTTCAGTTCTTGTCGAGCAGTCGTGAGGAGCGCCCAGTGAGAGAACGGACTGTGTACGTGCATCGGAGGAGTGTACGTAACTACATGCAGTGGACCTGTGACAGATGAATTGATGAATTGTAATTGTGTGCATTACGTAATTCTGTGTAATCGGAAAGTGTTCCGGTTGTAATTCGGTGGAAATAAAGAACATTTTTGAGTGGTGCAATTGGACTTTTCATTTAACAAACCCACAAAGTCACAGTATGATGGAAGATGCCCTGGCTCAGGAAGCCCTTACCTATATTTATAGACATAATAATGAAACAGGTCATATATCTCACAGATACATGCGCGACTAACGAAGGGATAAAACTTGTGGTACTTTATTTACATTAGGGAAACTGAGGTAAAATTATGGAGCTTTTGCGGTTATGTTAAAGACGTTACTCTTTACCTCTATCGTGGATAACTCTTCGAAATATCTGAATTTTTGCCTTATCGTAAAAAGTATTTATTACAGATTAATTCAGCACCGCTCGTCATGCACCACTTACGGGAATGCAATATGACAACACCGCAGGATTCCGATTGGTTGCTCACCTATTAACGTTCAATGCCAAATATAATTCTATTTGAACTCCTTAAAAGTTCTGTTTTATAGCACCTTCAACTTAATAAGAAACCTAGAGAAAATATGGTAAAATTTGCACCCAAAACTTTGTTCAGAAGTTATTTACCAAAAAAATGAGTTTCAGCGTACACTAAATAAGCTGTGAAGTTTAACATCTAGATGTTTTATTAGGTATGGAAGTAAATGTAGATGTTAAATACGTATCAATCATGCGTCTAAAAGTGAAATAATAGAAACAAAAAGAAGACGATAAGCTTACCATATGCACCTTACTGTTTTTATCACCCAATAACTGCAGCAAATGGTTGTGACAACGATGAGGTTTAATAAAGCCCTCCGCGGGTCAAAGGCAGAAACTGCGATTGAAAATCTAATTATTGTAAAGCCACGACGGACCTCACATTCGTTGTTAGCAGAATACACAGTAAAATTTTAATCTACCAAGAGGGAATTGCGTATATTATCATATTGTTTGCGATTTGTTTTTACAATCATTTGTACGAGATTCGCAACTAGTTCGTTAAACACAGAAAAAACTCTGTGTTATGCAATTTCAGTCCAAAAGTGCACGGCTACAAATTTATTTGGCTCTTTCAAAATAGAATAGAGTTAGTTTCAATAAATAAAATTGTACTGGTCCACCATGATTTCCTTGGCATTATTCGTGCTTCATGCAGCCTCTTTTACATTTTTCAGGTGTGATTCTAGTTTGCGAGGCATATGGCACTGTCAGACAAATGCATGCTTGCTCATAGGAAACAGGATCTTCCTTTCTATACAGCTCAGGTAATGGGAAAAACGACAGGGAAAAACGACAGAAAAATTAACTGATTTTGCACATAATGGTCAAATGTTCTTATCGATTTACAAGATAATAAACCTAATACGTGTTTCAAATTGGAAGAGTTTTCTTATGTGTGTAATTTTACGTCCTCCAACGTTGAGTCATATCGGACGATGAATGGAATGGGTGAAATAGTGCTCAAATGATCCCAGGGTCCATAGAGCTTAGAGTTACCCGGCATTCGTCTTTTAGGATAAGAGAAAACCCCGGAAAAACCTTATCAATGCAACTCACCTGATCGAGATTCGAACTCGGGACCTCTTGAATGTGAAGCTGACGCGCTACCACCACGTTACCGAGACGGGCTGAGAAGAGTTCTCCCTGTAGCGAACCAGATGCGTTAGAGTGCCTTCAGCGTTGCCACCTCGTTACACCCACTCTTTTTGTATTTACTTATTTCTCGACCTTCGCGCTAACGCAAACTTAATTTTCCAAAGTGTTTATGAACTATTTTTGTAATCCAACTAAAATGCCAGCAGTGTATCCATATAACTGTAAATGTTACTTACGTTAGGCGATAATTCGTCATTGTCTTCATCGTCTGAGTATTGCAAATTTATGATGATAGGTTCCAAAATTCGGTCACGGACTATTTCTTTCCAAAAGTCGTCCTCTTTTAGTTTATCTGATGTTTCACGCAGTTCTCCCAGCCTTGAGTTATTTGTCAAATTATTCGTGAATAAGGCATTCAATTTCAGTCAGTTTAAAAGAATTATTTCTCTTTGCAACATTAATTTGAGCCTACATTAACTCAATTGGAATGTTCTGGCAGTGGTAAGGGGCAAGTTGGTTTTTAATATCCCATGTCTCATTTCAGTTGCAAGCTGATCCAGCTGATGCACTTTCCCTGGTTTTTAAATAGAAGAACAACTAAATAATGCTGCTATGAGCCTTCTAGCGTAAATACAAATTACGAACCAATCATAAACAAACATAAAATGAGACCAGACACGTTCTACCAGGCCACAGGAAGTGTATTGTTTATTCTCGTTCGAATTTAACAAACATGTTGGCTTATTCAAAGTAATTCTTTTATTATGTCGTCAAACGTTTACATTTCAGTTCTAAGTAATTACAAATATACGTACACGCTATACATGCCAACCAATATTGCTTTTCATTACAGTGCATACGTCCCGATACATTGTTATACATTAATATAGTAGTACTTTAATTGTATTAGGAAAACTTTATGAGCTATAAATATAAGATTTTTACGGTTATGTTAAATGCCTCTACCTTCTTCTTGGATCAGTTTTTGAAAAAAATGAAATTTTGTCTTAGCGCGAATAGTATTTATTAGAGATTGATTAGGTTGGCGTTCGTCACGTACCACTTAGGGGAATGCAATATAATACTGCAGGACTCCGATTGGTTGCTCACCTAGCAGCGCCCAAGGACAAATATCGTCCATTTCAAACAGATAATAGTTTCACGTATGCGTCATAAGAAAGGAAGACGTCTATACAAACTAATCAAGCAAATTTTTCTCAATACTTTTCGGTTATGAGAAAGGAATAACTTCATAGAGCAGTATTGTTCCTTACTCATCTGACTGCTAATTATTTAATTCAAAATTACAGATTTGAAGCAGTGACATGCGTATCTCACATTTCAAAACCCATACATTCTGAATTGAAAGTAAATTATTACTGGTACATATCATAAAATGTGATAACCACATCTTCTAAGTTGTTCCAAAACTAATTGCTTCCCAAAACCATTATAAACGACCTTGAAGTTTTATCGAGATTAAAAAAAATCCATGTTGGATTTTTTATTTTAAAGAAACTACATAGATCTGTATACAAATGCTGTGAGACTAACTACATTATTATCACGCAAATGCATTTTTCTTCTGATTTCAAAATATTTTGTATTTATTTATGCATTTCTGAATTCGTTTTAAGCGAGTTTGAACAGATCTGAAAATGGCACACTGGGTTAAAGATAATGCTGCCGTTCTGTCCTTTAGTCATAACCACCAATATACGATTCCTATGTTTTCTTCTATGTTGGTGTATATTCTCTCCCCACAGAGGTTATTGTTGATGCGGACTCCATTTTAAAATCATTTTCCAAAGCAACGCCCTAAATTATTAGCGTTCTCTGAGGCTGCGGCCACAAATTAAAATTGCCGTTAATTATATCGCTGGAAGCAAAATAAGGTATATAAATTAAAATAGCCAATTTGGATATCCATTTTTTTCTCTTTACAGTTTTCAAAATTAACTTTGTTGACAAACGTCGCTTTAATGATCAAATTTCTGACCATACATATGTCCAAATAAAATGAAGGTGAAGTCCTATTCGGCTTAGCCTCGTTCGGTTTAGTTTTAGGGCACGTTTTAGTGCATTTGCAATTACACACACTACTCCTGCAACTTTTATTATACTACGTTAGCTCTACTGCGTCAATCTGCCACTGTCTCTCTTTTCTCTCCCGCTTTTTCCTTAACTTTTCATGCTGTCGCCGATGTAAATTCTATATAAATTTCGAACAAGTTCAGTTTATTAAATGTGCTTATAGCTTATTTTTCATTTTCTTAAACATGGGTATTAACAAATACGTAAAATATGAAGCTATTAACAGTGAAGCAAACAAATATATAAAAATATAACAATTTTAACTTAAAACTTCACTTACCTTATAAGAAATGATCATACCTTTCTTATAAATTTTCCGGGATCGCGATTTCATGTAAAACTGTTACACATCCTCAGCCGGAAACAAAGCTGTCGTCATCGTTAAGAACGCTATATTTTCTTGGGTTAATACATATTTTCAAAAAAATTTAAAGAGTTTGGTATAACTTTAGTTCCTCAAAATAAATATAGTATAAAAGTTTATTGCATTTCTCTATAAAAGATAAAATTCCTAATGATAAAATCTGGTATTTATTAACTTAATTGTTTCGATTACGATAAAGTTTATATTGGAAGGACATACCGTAATTTGGAAACCAGAACGAACGAACATTTTCGTAACATTAAGTGTAAACAGGCTGATAAATCGGCCGTAGCAGATCATGTTTGATCATTTAACCATGAAATATATCCAGAAGTTAAATTATTAAAACAATTAAATGGTCCAATAGATTTAATGGTTTGGGAAAATATATTTTAAAAAACAAACATCGCGTAATGAATTTTGAAATACCGGCAGCTTATTCTCTTTCTAAACTTGTTTTATTTTCAGATTTTGGTTGTACTAACAAGAACATATTAACATCCAGCGTTCGTAACGATGGCGACAGCTTTGTTGTTTCCGGCTGAGGATGTGTACAAGTTTTACATGAAATCGCGGTCCCGGACAATTTATAAGAAAAGTGTCATCATTTCTTATAAGATAAGTGAAGTTTTAAATTACAAATTGTTATATTTGTATAAATGGGTCTTAACAGTTTTAGTTAAAATACCACATGTTTAAGAAACGAGGCGTATTTATAAAGTAAGTTTACCTATTTTGTTTAAACAAAGACAACATAGTTACCTGATAAGCTTTGTTAGCAACAGGTACAGCAATGTTTCAGTTAATTTTCGAAATAGTCGCCAAAGAAATTCCGATAACTGTCATATCGTGGGATCAACTTTTGTAGTCCTATATGGTAGAAGTCGTCCGCTTGTAAATAGAACCGCCGGGTGGCAGTCATCTTCAGCTCTTTGCTTTTGTCGAAAATTTGTACGAGGACAGTAATGTTTTGATGTGCAAGAAAAGATGCCAAAAGCTGAGAGCAAGATCAGGACTCTATGGTGGTCAATCAAACAGCTTTCACTCGAAATTCTGCAAATGCATTGACTGTTGCTTGGATTTCGGGGTAAAGTGCGAAATCCATGTCTCATCGCCCGTGACGACACTTTGGAGGAAATGTTCGGCCTCATCATGATACCGCTGCAGAAATGTCAGTGCTGCTCTTAAGCATTCAGTTTTGTACTCGGGTGTCGGGTGTCGGTTTTTCAGCACCCACCTGGCACACAATTTCTTGAACAGCAGGTGCTTAGCGAAAATTTCAGATAATGATCGGAATATCTGCGGAAAATGTTTGCTGAGCTCATTGCTGAGTCGCTTTCCCATGTTGCGCTGCCGCGCCGCTTAACCAGGTTGTTACTGATGACGGACGGTCCCTCACTGCGCTCTTCATCATGGACACTTCGACTACCTTCGGTCCAGCATCGCATCATCTGATTGCTCATGATGTTCTACACTTAACCAGACAGAGCTGATAGGAATTTCGATGGGCACTATATTTTGTGCAAGAAGTAACTTCATCACTGACCGTACCTTTCTCGGCGGGAGAACAAAATATAAGAGATGCCGCCACTTCAGAGAACCGCTGCCGCCCTACTGGCTGTAAGCGAGACCTGTCCGAACAGCATATGGTTGTTACGTCACAGATCTGTTACGCTTGCGTAATGTTCCCGGTTAAATACGTTTGCTTTAAAGGAAACAGAATTGGGAAAATTACTTTCTGGATGAGCCTCGTATTTGCATGGCAAATGCATTTTTCTTTGGAATTTTATGGGTAAAGCCCATGAAGCTCACTTCATTCTGAATGACAAAATATTGCATGTGGAAGCTTTGTGTACAACACAGATGTGATTTTCTATATTCCCTACATTTTTTGAAATTGCCAATTGTTTATACCGAGCTGGGAGTTGGCTATTCATTGTCTTTTTCGGGTAGTTCGAGCAAAGATCATGGAACATTAAAGCCATCAAATACAGTTACGCGAGTCTCACTATCGCTTTAATTACTATTTCAGAAAAAAAATGTAAACCATAATCAAATATTGGACCGAAGAAAAAGAAAAACGGGACATTGAAAGTTTAACGAGATAGAGAAGAAGCAAATACAGTATTATGAACGGTTTCATGCCGGCCGTTACCGAGTGTCTGCCTCGCGTTATAGAGGTCCCGACTTCCAATCTCGGTCAGGGTATGTTAGGTTTCTCCGGGGTTTTGCCTTATCCTGAAAGACGAATGTTGGATAGCTCTAAGCAACATTGACACTGGGATCATTTGAGCATCATTTCACCTATTTCATTCATTCATCGTCCGATATTGCTTAACGCTGGAGGACGTAACGTTTGCTTCTTTTAAAAAAGAAAAAGACCGCATTTGTAAGAATGTTTTGTATAACAGTAGTTACCAAAAATTATGTGAATTTAACTTATAATAGGCTGTTTATAGGCTGTAGATAGCTAAATGCTGAAATAAAGATGACACAATCTAAACCCTTCCGTATTATTTAAATTTCCTTAGCCTTTTGCGCATTTACATGAGTTCCCCAACTGCCACGTAAATAAATTTTCAATATGTAGTAATGTTGCATTAGAAATGAGTAAAGTTAAATACATTCATACCCATAATAGCTCGGCATTTATTTTATACTTTCAGTAACAATCTTACAATATACTGAATTTCTTACATTCATAAATATACACTACTTATTCACAATAAATGTCTTCAAGTACTAACATATGTACTACCCCTATTTCATCTATAGATTCTACTGAATTCTCTTTCTTCACTTACTAAGCTCATGCTAGTTTAAAGCAGTATTATAAATATATTTAAAATTATAAATTTAATCGTTCTTCCACACTAGAAATGTGTAGGCTAAGATTTTAATACATCAGACTGAAAAATTCAATGCCATGGCCGGGATATGAACCACGGATCTCCCAGTCTGCGTCAGGTCGCACCTAAATCCCGACCGTGACATTGAATTTTCCAGTCTGAATCTATCTACTCAAATGTATTTAAAATATCCGTATTATGACACAGGAAATAACTAAGCAAACTAAGATATTTATCCATCACTCAATGACCCTTGTGCGAAAAAGAAAACTATAAAATTATACTTTGTTGGTGCAAAACAGCTTTTTAATAGAATAATACAGAAACAAAGACGCACGACAATTTTAATAAATAAACAGACGTTAAGTACAAGCTTAACTCAGAGTGCCCCTGAATCAGTCCTTTGTAACAAACGTAACATGAGAATGTTAACTAAGAGAACAATAAGAGCACGCTATATGTATATATACTGTGATATCTTTAGAAACTTTTACAAAGTTTCCCAGGATTTACATTTTGCGCAGAGAATTAAGCTTCCATTATATTAAAGTAAAACAAAGCTGGTTTATTCTAAGCACCTAAGAAATACAAAGAGGCAGGTTTAAAGAACAGGGGATTTAATTTCACACTTCGTCCGATTTGGCTTACGTGCACTCTTCGTTTTCTCTTATTTCCTGTCCTTTTAAGATGTATTAATGTTTCTGCGAGCATTACTGTTTGTAAGTACCAAAATTAAGTTTTAATTTTAATTTTCAGGTAGTCGCACTCCAAAACACTCGGCACCTCTCTGAGTAATCGCAGTATTAACCGGTGCATACCACAAATACGCATTATAGTATCTAAGGGGCTGTTAACGGATTGTGAAAATAGCGTTTCGCGAAATAAACTCGCTTTAACAAGGGTACAATTTCTGCACATAACTACAATAACTCGTATTTTTTCCTATATAGGAAATTTCTTATATCATTTCTGAATTCAGTGTACCAAATATACGCATTAAAGTAAGGTATTTACCTTCCCTTCCTAAACGTTAGCTTAATATTTATGAAGTAATCTTTGAGTTTGAGATGTTGTTTACCGCAATATTCGATATATAAAACATAATAATATACGATAATATAAAACGTACATAAAACATATGCCAAAATACAGAATGTAATGTTAAACTTAAGCAAAACTTTTTCATTATAATGGATAGCATACGTGTGTGTGTGTGTGTGTGTGTGTGTGTGTGTGTGTGTGTGTGTGTGTGTGTGTGTGTGCCTTCTTCTTATTATTATATTTATCCTCCTCGTGTGATGGTAAAACAGAGTAGGCTACCCTCATGTGCGTGTCATGACATGAAGGAATAAAACCAATGAAATTGTTGATCGCCTTGCCAAAGAAGGAATGAATACCTCTTTTAGTGGCCCACAATCTGTGGCGCACAAGGTGGGTATATAAGAGATAGGAAAAAGGCCTGAGAAATCAAGAAATTCAATTGCCATTTGGAAAAATTTCCAAAGCAGCATGATGCAAAACAATTCACTGAACGCTCTGCAAGGGTTCCAAAAGGATCCCCGCTATCAACGAGCAAAAGTTACGTATAATAAATGCCATCTAACTGGACATTTTCGTCTAAGACATCAGCTCTATTAGATGGGCAAGACCGGGACGATTTGGGGGGGACCCAAAAAAAACCAGACTCCGAGGGCACTGCCACTCGTAGACGTAGTGAAGAGTCCTCACGCTAGATGGTGTTAGTGCAGAGCTTCAAGAAACAGCTGCGCAGACGGCGTCATTATAAAGTTGAATGTGCAAGTGTGGTATTGTGTTTCTCTGACTGTTGGCGGGTTACCTCTGCTAAGTCGTTATGGCAACTTTGAAAGAACAAAGAGAGTGCGTTAAATTTCGTTTCCTGCTTAAAAAGAAACTGCAATGGGGACACACCAAATGCTTCAGGAAGCTTTCCAGGATGACGCTATGATACGCAAACAGGTTTTCGAGGGGTTTGGGCGCTTTAAACGTAGTGAGATGTGTGTTGAAAACCAAGCTCGTTCTGGACGCCCTTCAACATCACGAAATGAGAAGAACATTCAAGAGGTCTGTCAAAAGATCAGCGAGGATCGTCGCTATACGATTCACCAAATTTCAGCAGCCCCAGGAATCAGTTGGAGCTCGTGCCAGCGGATTTTGAGGTTGGATTTGCAAATGAGACGTGTTTTTGCTAAATTTGTTCCGCGCCTTCTGACACAGGAGCACAAAACCATCCGCATGAATGTGTGTCTGGACTTGAAAACAGAGATTGCACGTGATCCAAACTTCTTGAATAAAGTCATCACAGGGGATGAGAGTTGGTGTGACGGGTATGGCCTAGAAACCAAGCAAGCGTCAAGCCAGTGGAGGACTCCCAACTCTCCCAGACCAAGAATAGCAAGGTAAGTGAGGTCATATGTGAAGACGATGATCATTGTCTTTTTTATGTTCGTGGAATTGTGCATCGGGAAGGAGTATCCCCTGGTCAGACTGTTAACCAGCAATTTTACTTTGAAGTTTTAAGGCGTCTGCGAGAGGTGGTGAGGAGTAAACACCGGAACTTTGGCGATCAGGTGACTGGCTTCTGCATCACGACAACGCTCCAGCACACACGGCCTTACGAGTGACCCACTATTTGGCATTTCAGAGGTGGTCTGTCGTTCTCCACGCTCCGTATTCACCGGACCTAGCCCCGTGCGACTTTTTCCTATCTCCACGAATGGAAAAATAAACATAAACGGGGAGCGTTACGACGATGTGGAGGCGCTAAAAACAGCTTCGCAAAGGGCACTGGACAATATCAAACTTGAAGAGTTCCTAACATGCTTCCTTCAACAGTGGGAAAAGAGGCTTGACAAGTGCATTGCATGTAATGGATATTTTGATGGTGAGTGAAGTAATTTTGTAAAAAGGTTCACCTATAAAGTTTTTATGACAACAATTTGGTTGCTTTTGGGTCCCCCTCGTATATGTATATATATATTCAGATTTTGTAGAAGAAAAAGATACGCCAAGAAGCATTCTGTGTGAGTGTGAAGCTATTACCCGGAAAAGTTTGAGGCATCTGTAGTCGGGTTTTCTAACTCCAGGACAGATTGCTATAGTAGCACCCTAAAAGGTTATAGGAATTTTAATAGTCCTAATATAAGCTTGGACTTCTATAGAAGGGTAATAAACAATGGGTGAAATAGGCTGCAGTGCTGAGAAGTCACCACCTCTTTCAATCGTCATCTTCATCAGCATCATCATCATCGTCATCATCATCCTCTATGTAGAGTTTACACCTTCCTAAAACTTGTAAGTAGGTTCATGTGTTTCTTGAGGACTGTGGATCAGAGAGAGAGAGAGAGAGAGAGAGAGAGAGAGAGAGAGAGAGAGAGAGAGAGAGAGAGATAGAGAGAGAGAGAGAGAGAGAGAGAGAGAGAGAGAGAGAGAGAGAGAGAGAGAGAGAGAGAGAGAGAGAGAGAGAGAGAGAGAGAGAGAGAGAGAGAGAGAGAGAGAGAGAGATAAATAGCTAGGGTGTAGGATCAGACCCAACTCTCATGTGAATTAAATTATGGTGCAATGTGTAAAATGGAAAGGTGATTATAAAACGATTGGCAGAATAAACTGCGGTAAAAGCCACAGAACCCAGGGAAAACCTACCTAGAGACAGCTTTGCCTAATCACAAATCCCACAGCGATCCTCTGAGAACTCAACTGTCGCCTTGGTGAGAGGCGCACGCTGCCTTCTACAGACAAGGGTGCATAAATAATACAAGTTGGGATGCAATTAGGCTACTCCCTATAACAGTTTACATTGATAATAGAATAGTAACATATTGCCTAATAATTTACGCGTCCTTATCAACAGAAGTAATTGCTATATTACTATAATTTGATTTAAGAGACTATTACTTGCACTGTCAGCTTCAAAATATTAATTTTAAAACGTTATTATAATCTTAATTTGCATCATATTTTTAATTCCTTTGTTTACCTTTTGCAGATATCAGGTTCTTTTTAGGATACCTGGACCTTTAACTCCGAAGTCCTAGTAGGATGGTGCACATTCACTGAATATATTGTCGCGAATCCCTTTTTATACGACTGGCGGCGTACGCGCAAAAAGGGTTCGCGCGGCTTGTTTACACAAAGGAACTGATAGGCAGACAGTGTGGTAATAAAGAGCTTGCATAAGCGGTTAAAGATAGCACGAGATAAACGACTTGCCGGCATGGATAAATTTTCCCTTATAGAAAATTCTAGTGATATCTTGATTGACAAAGAACAGTCGATTTCGTGTTTGTTCCAGAAATCTGACGAATTTATCAATGAGGTATTTAAGGGAGGGACGACTTGCCAAGAGGCAGTCGTAAACAGAGAGATAGATGCAATCAGAACGCTGTTGTTGTGATCATCGACCTTGGTAGCTTGTGTATGTAATGTAATACTGCTACTGTGAGTGTATTTCTACGCAAATAAAGAACAATTTGAATTTCTGCAAATTGAACTTTTAATTCTACGAAACCACAAAGTCACAATATGCACTACACAGTTATTTAGCATTATAGTTCTCCTCTCCAAAATATATACAATTACATAAATTTCTGACATATCTCGTACCGGATTGCTTAAGGTCATTAAAGATAATAGGAAACGAAAACAAACTTAAGTTGGCATGTTAAACTCTCAGGTGTGAGCCGTTCCAACACAAACATAAATCTGACTTCTCTATCAAAATACTCTTTGGTATTTAATTCAAAGCCCATAAATACCGAATCTACCGCATGGTCAAATATGTCATAAATCAGTGCATTTGATTTATAGTAGGCAAGACATATAATATATTTAAAACCTTCATAAACTAGCCTTACTGTCTTTTAGCCCTTTACATGGAACCTATATAATGGTATATAATGTTGTGCTGATTTGCACCTTTCCTTTACGAGGCATGTGCCTCAGTTGTTTTTTGTTTCCCTTTTTCTCCGTGTGAGCGCGTGAAGTTTGCTTTGGTTCCTCTCTCGGACAGCTCTCCGGGCTGACGAGACAGAGCAGTCGGTGCTGTCCTCTCATAGCGCGCGCACGGACATTTATAACTGTCTCAGCTCCGGGGTGCAGTTCAAATCATGTAATAGCAGGTGTTAAAAGTGAAGTTATAATGTGTACAAAGTTTAACTTTCGAGAAAGTTTAAGTGTAATTGTGCAAGTAAGGTGTCAGTGTGAATAAGATATTTATTAAAGCTTTTTAATTATCAAAACAAAATGTATAATTGTACCTTAGCCTCTGGGTACATTTCAATGTGATACTAGATCACTTACCTTTTTGCTTTGGTTTATTATTACAAAACACTTCTAGTTGTTATTCGTGTGCCGGAAGCATGCCTTCTATCTAAACCAATGACTCAGGATAGATGAATTGACAGAACAAGGTTTTTCTCCTGTGTTTTCCCTAACCGACTTCAGCTTCATCTAAACATCGCTATCTGTGCAGGCTTGCCACTAAAATTATTTATAAACACGGGAAAGATTTTTTGAGTGTTCAGTACTCGATGTTGAGCTTCAGGCACATATTTTAATTAATTAAAAAAACAATAATTTCTTATTCATATGCTTACGGTTTGAGCTTAAAGGGCAAAAATTCCTCTAAGTTATCCCTAATCCTGTAAAAGTTTAAAGGAAAGTGCTAGACCGTTACTTATTCGAGTATTACACTCCAGTTGTTAGAGAGGGAGAGATATACAGAGAAAAGAAAAACACACAGGCAAAAACTTTAAATATTTTTTAGAATGCTATTTGTTGTGCAGAAGTGGTGCAAAGCTGTATCACTTTTCAACATAAACTCCCCCACGCAAAATGCAATTCCTTCAGTGCTTACAAAGTGCATAAATGCCTTTAGAAAAAAATTCTTTTGTTGGTCAACGCAGCCACTCCGGCCCCCGGTGGCGTACCTCTCATTGGAACAGAACTTCTTTCCTACCTTGCGTGTTTGAGTGGTCCTAACATATGGAAATCACTCGAGGCAAGTTCTGGTGAGTATGGTGGACGAGGAAGACGCTCTAAATGTAGGTCTGCGATTGTTGCAACTGCTGTATGGACACCGATCTTGCAGACACTTTGTGAAACTGGAGCACATCATGCACAATGTGGTGTGCTGACTAAAGACTAATCCTTAAACATGCTGCAATATCTTTCAGTGTCACTTGGCGGTCTTCCTTCACTGCTGCAATGTTCTGTGGAGTCACAACCCGTTTTGCCTGACCTGGACGTGGAGCACCTTCCACTGAAGTCAGACCATTTGCGAACTTCCTACTCCATTCGTACACTTGCTGCTGTGGTAAACATGCATCAGCGTACTGAACCTTCATTCGTCGAAATTTCAATAGTTTTCACACCTTCACTAAGCAAAAACCGAATAACAGAACGCTCTTCTACTCTGATGCAAGTCGTAAATGGGGCGGCCATCTTTATACTGATACTGCGATGGTATTTGTGCATCTGCACTATGCCACCACCTATAGGCCATTCTGCAAGCTGTTTGCAGCACGCTTATCAACTTACAGGATAATGGCGATAAATTTCGATTTGTTATTACAAATGTAAGGTTTTCATTTATTTTATTTCGCTTATTTTACTGTATGATATCTGTAGTTCCATACATATACACAATACACATAAACAACCATGCCAAGGCCGGACTCGAACCCGCAACCCCTTCTACGCAACGGAACGCTAGAGACATACACTCTAATGACCATGACCAGGAAGGCCGGGATATTTTAGTGGTTGTTTAATTTATATTAAAATAATAGCTACTACATAATATAGGAGAGCACTGCAAAATTTATGTTACAATGAAATAAATTACGTTACATTTGGAGCTAAAATAAACTAATATAATATAAATGAAGGTAAACAACCAAAGGTAAATAATACATGAGGTAAACATTACTAAAAGAAAATATGCATCGGGGAAGCCAGTTAAGTTAATTACTTAAGTGACAGCACTGTTTAAAGCGTACACACATTTTGTGTTGTATCCACTTAATAGAGTAAATAACTTTCTGACGAAACAAAATATCGTTTTAAACCTTAAATACAACTTAATCCTATGTAAAAGCCAACAGGGATTACTTCGTTCTGAAAATATGAATTTGTATTAAATATATGTTTGAATGCAAAATTAATTAAAAGATCAACTAAAGTGAAAGTTTTTGTTACTAAAACCCAATCAAAACATAGCAGAAAAATGCACAGTTGAAAGAGGCATTAAACTTAAAACATTTGTGCGTTGCAGAGCTTCAGATTTTGGAGGCTTCATTCCGTAAATTTGAAACATTAATTAACTTTAGACTATTAAATAGATCTTTAAATAAATCTTCAGAAATTGTATTTCTGAACTTTAAGAGCAAACCAGGTTTTTACTACCTGCTTTTCGATGGTAATCTATCACTTACGTTAACATGGGTCCATCCTGTCCTTCCTCCAAGGATATGGTGGGATCCAACGAGAATTTGAGCACAGCTAATCGCAAACTAATCATCACAACCAGCACATCACGTCCTTTTTACTTACCGTGACCGAGATTCGAACTCTGGAGCTCTTGAACGTGAGGCAGACACGCTACCATCTACGCTACCGAGGCGGGCAGCACATCGTGGTCAAATTGGCTATAAATTTCAGAAAAGATATGAATTGTCAAAGAAGCACGCAAATATTTACATTTTTCTGAAAATAATTAATCTGTCTGAAAGGGTTAAGCTTATGTTTAGTTATAACCTGTTATAAAGGCACTTCGTGTTCGTTAAAGGATTATTCTGGTATAAGCTTGAATACATAACTGTTTCTAACCATCCGCTTTTATTCTTTCAGATTTCTTTGTAACAGCATTTGTTTCGTAATAATTTGCATCTATACTTAGGTTGAAGATATCTGTGGGGATTTTTATTTGGGTGATTATATTTAAATATTAGATAATAACATCCAAAAATAACCTAAACTGCGAGATAAAGAACTCGTGGTTAAGCGAGAGTTGAACTCTAGTGAAACCAAGTTGCTGATTACCTAACTGAAAGCACAGAGAAGAAATCACTTTGAGAGAGAAGAACTTTGGGACAAACAGCAGATGCGGTAGATGTCTGTCTAATCTGGGTTTTGCAGACAATGTATTACCAGAAGGGATCTACATTGAGTGATGGAGGATTTGTGTTGTAAAAGAAGTCGGTGTATAGATTAATCCCCCTAAAATAGTCTGCGTCACCCTCTCGGGCTTAAGACACGTGTCTGCTTTTAGGCGTTACATCACTAACATTTACTACAGTAGTGTGACGGCCTGCTTTTCTGAAGTTCTGTAGCTGCAATGTCCTGTATGGTAGAAGCTTCCAAACACATTTGGACACTCTGATAAGGTTAATAAAAAACGTATTTTATAATACCTCTGTTGCTATTTTAAAAGAGATGGCACCAATGAGAAATAATACCTTATGAATCGGATGAACGGACATTTAATATTTCTTTCCTAATTTGTGGCTATATAAAGACATAGACATATACTTTGAATTCCTAAGGTCAAGATATTTTGAAGTAGTATTTCTTTGAAAGCTCTTATGGCTGCCATCGCAATATTTACAAATATATAAATCCCAAACCGGTCAAATGATTTACCGAAATATAATTAAATAAGGACACGAAGTATTCTAATGAAAAAAAATTAACAATACAGAACATGGCTTATTCTTACAATTAATTAACTAATATGCAAAATTTGACTTTTTGTTTGTGGTTTTTGTTTTAATATGTCCTTCCAAATTGCAGTAAGCAGAATCAGAACTTGAGCTTAGTTTCTCTCCATCACGTACCAATCACTCACAGTAGAAGAAAGAGTAAAATATGACTTTGTATATTCTGCTCCATTGAATTTAATTTAAATTATTAAATAAAGGTTAATAAATTCACAACCGTAAACCAAATACTATTAATAATTAACTAACATTTAACATATGTTCTAAATAATCACATACATTTGAATAACATTCCAGCTTTTTACACTTTGCCTTGAAATGCACGTCTTGCATTTCCTTTATGTCCTGGTGAAATCTTTCAACCTGCTCCTCACTGACACAACCGAGATTTTCTGGAAGAAAGTCCAAATGAGAGTGCAAAACAATGTACTTTCACGCCCATATTATAACCCAACTTTCGGAATTTCTAAAGCATATCTTCTACAATATTTTTGTACTTTGGATACTTGTAATTTTCCAGGAAGTTTAAGATGAAATTTTTAAAACCAATCCATGTCTTTTTTCATTACCTGTCATTGTTTCTTCAAATAAGGTATCAGAAATCAACTTCCTAATTTATCGCCCTACATATATTTCCGCTTTAGTTTTAACATAAGATATTTCGGGAACTTCTTACAGTTTCATTTGCAGCAATTGAGATTTATATTTAAAGCCTTAGCAAATGTTTAATTAAGCCTAATTTTATGTGCCAATGTGGTAATAGAACATTTTTGGAACCACAATACACTCTTGAATAACGTATTTCATTCCCAGTACGAGACTGTCTACTTGCTTCCAATTTTTTCTTCTCCAATGCTCAGATCGGACTCTACCATCCCTCTCACAAATAAAACATGGCATTGTAATATAGCCTGACATAGTAGCATGGAATTACTTTTAAATCTCCAAACTTGCGAGCTGCATACTTGATTTTTTCTAGAAGTAATTTTACGCATTACGGTGCCTTTTAAGGCAAACTGTTTGGGCTACTGGAACTGATATACAATTATGTCCATTATACAACAGTACACCTTTCAGACTAGGTTTAGTATTTTTGTCTGTTACGTTGGTGTCATTACTATGAAACATTATTTTCAACAAAGACATTATTATTTCTTATTAGCATTAAATTACATTAAAATTATGTATAAATGCTAATTGTAAAAAAATGACATGTTTTAGAAAACAAATGACTATAGTTTTTGGAGCCAGCACATTAAATTTATTAAAGTAGACATATTTTGGAGGAAACCCCAAAATCATGCATATCAGTATTATCACTGTGATTCCCTGAATAACTTGATTAAGGGAACATTGATCGTTTAGTTATTCCAATAATGTAGCTGATGGCCGAAATACCTTTCATAACGTATCGTTACTGGTAATAGAGAAGGGATATAAAGAAAAATTATTGCCCAACAGAGTTGCTGATTGCTGCTGGTAATAATATATCTCACAAGTTTCGGAACGATATCATCGCGTAAGACATTCATGAAGAAGCTTTAAATGCATAATTTGAGTAAAATTCACAATAACAATAATAAGAGAAATAATATAAGGTTAAACTCAGGAATAGTAGATTATTGCATGCTGGAAAATCTTTATGGTGTCAAACCTTGGGGGAGAGACACTAGCTTCGGATGTCGAATTAGCTCAAGAGAATTAACCAAACTTATATATTTTCGTTTCTGAAAGCAATAAAATTTATAAATAGATTTATCGGTATAATAAACTCATAGCACAAAGGTTAAACAGCTTATTGCTTGAGTAATGTAAACAAAGCAGAATGGTGGACAGTGTGATTTACATCAAACGAGTACATTTCAGTCAAACAAGCTTAATATATCCAGCACATTTACTGTAGATAGTTTATTTCATGTTAGTAATTCGCTGTCCACTCCCATCAGTCCTGAATTTGCTGTAACCGTTTTCTTTCCGTTTTCTCATAAACCGGGAGACTGGTAACAGCACATTTCTTGAGAAAATTGAATTGCTGCTCTCCAGTTAAAAATTTTGTTTGTGTCCCCACATACCATTTCTCTCCATTAAATGCAATGGTAACCTTAGATGCTTCTTGGCTCATTCTTGGGATACTTCCAGGTTCAACACAATTAATTTCCACCGCGAACTCTGCCCACTTCCCGTTAGCGCCATAAGACAATAAAGTTCCTCTTGAGCAAAACTTTATCTTAAATCCTTTATTGATCTTTCTACTTTCTGTGATAGATTCTTATTAAACGTTGACGTGCGCAGAAGGAAAAGGCAGAATAAAAAGCCACTCTTGTGGTCTTACCCAAACTTAAATTATGAGAACTTAAAGAGTATTTGCCCATTTTTACCAGAACCATTTATTGGAAAATAACAAAACGTAACATTACAATTAAGTTCGTTGTTCTAATTAATTTTAAAAAGCCACGATATGGTATAAATGAAAACAAAAATTTAGGCGGTATATTAGCTTTTCTTTGCAGCAGTACCATTTAGCACAATTTGATACAACAATGGATAAAGTATTTAAGGAAGAGAAATAATTATAAATCTCATGTAACACATAACAATGGGGAAACAACTCGCTAATAAATCATATTCAAGAAGAACAATCTGTTATCATTAACATCATCATGACTACTAAATATGGAAGCGCGGGTGATTGTTACCTATAGAGCTGATAGTTATGATGGTGCTAGGTGCCAATAATTGTGGCGGTAATTTTAGTAATGGTGGGAGTGAAAGTAATTGATATTAGTATTTGTGGGCATAACAGTGGTATACGAGTAGTTATGATAGGGACAGTAGTGTAGTACAGTTATATGTAACATTGTTATTAGGATTGTTATTGGCATTATCATTGCTCCATATGGCAGACTTGCCCTTTGGGGTAATCTCGCCCCACCAGGTGATGGCTGGACCCATTTCTCAAGTGAATGCACCCAGAGGGCGGTGTCCATCAGCTCCAATGATAGGGTGATAGTGAAGATGACGGCGAGGCGAGAGGACCTACTGCTTATACTGTGGACTCCGAACGACGTTGGGTCTAGAGGACACTTCACATGTGCTAACTGAGGTGAAGGCGTGGATAGGCCCGACTTAAAATCGCCAACCCCAGTGCCGGGGATCGAACTCGGGACCCTTTGCATGCCAGCCGTGAAGAAACCATTGCAATACTCCGGCGCCCGCATTACCATCATTATCCACTAAATCCACTATCCTCCACCGGAATTGACTCCCTGACCTTAGGGAAGGGGATCCGTCCCCTTCAGCTGCTTTAGTGCGAGCGCTGCGGACCTTTAGCACTCTTGGCACCTCTGAGGTTACCAGAGGAACATCGGGCCGAATATTCGAGCCCCTCTCTGAATGGGAGTTGTTCAGATTGGGTTGTACTCGAGGTGGCAGTGTGTTCCCGTTACCCGCGAGAGATCGGTTACCTCCGGCCAGGCTTCGGCCGCCCGGAGGGGGCAGAGGGTTGTCTAAGAAGTACCGGGTACTAGTCTGCAGAGCTAGTAGGATGTGTGCTAGATCACCAGACGGCCCCCACCGAGGTTATTTGGTAGTCTACCCTGCGGGGTTGACACGCGTAAGTGGCGTATCCAGTTCCACCCCTCTTGACGTTGATGTGGTGCTTTCTAGACTCCAGGCATTGCCATATGGAAAGAACTCCGGAGTCCTCCATCGTCTCCCGGGTGATACAGGCCGGAGTTTTCGGACACTCGGGAAGACCTGGTATTACATCCCCGACCTTAGGAACCACACACAGCACCAGCATGTTACACTTACACAACAGAGTGGAGGAGATTATTTTTGCTGTGCTTTGTGGCGGTAGAGGTAGGTAATGTTGATTGTAGAAAGCATCTCAAATGAAAAGCTTCTGATACTAAGGCATTAAACAGCATTACAGAGCGATAAATGGACTTCAGTAGCGCTTTTACACTATACAGCAGTACCATATACGAACAAATGAGAGGGTATGGTTTCAATAGGAACTCTTAGTTACTGTGTGTGTGAGAGATATAGAGAGAAAGAGAGCGAATGAGAAAGAAAAGAGTATGTGAGTGATTGTGAGTCTAACGTAGTTTTGAAAAGCGTAACGTTATATATTTAAACTACATTGTCTACTCCCTCTTTTACAAATTAAACTAAGATAATGGAATTAATTATCTCACGCCACCATATGTAAGCCAAAGTTTGGAAAGTAGAATCAGAGTGGAAAATTCAATGGTGTGAAGGATTAATTTCCATTAATTATCCTAAAAATGATAGGTCGTAAATCCTGGGGGAGCTCGAGTTGCGTGCAGGATCAGTCAAGGTAGAAAAAGTAAATACTGGATTGAGTGCAGGAACTTCTGAATTGCAGTCCTTGGACATCCCTTTAATATTTGGAACTGAGCAATTGAATAAGTGAAAAGTCATTTGGCGTCTTCAAGACGATGCTCATGTTATCTTGTCTTCAACAAGGTTACTGGCAGTATAAAACAGAAATTTATTTTGTTTCAGAGTTCGACAATTTTAAAAGAAGCGTATTGCATTTACGTGGATTCAACCAAGAGACACACCATCACAGAACAAATCTAACTACTATGATCAGTGAGAAAAATAGGAATCTAATCTGTGATATCAAATTTTATTTTCAAAAGACCTAGAGACCTTGTAAACCTTTTGTTAAAATTGATGAAGAATATTTTTCCAAATATTGCCCATCCATGTGGTAAGTAATTTCATATACATATCATCAGTAATTTTCCTATTGCCAGGCAAAGCGTTTGAAACATACGAACATGTTTTCTTACTTAACGTTGGAGATAAAGATGCCGAACTTAAATTTTAGTCTGAATACCCCTTTTTAGTCCGACACTTGCAAGCAGCTCAGCGACTCCGTAGTAAACTTTAGCATGCAACTGGAGACCTCCAGAGAAAACCTCAGAAGGCAATTCGAAAATCTCAGTAATTCGTAAATCAAAATCTTACATAATCTGAGTTTAAACCGGCGTGTGCCAGGTTGGTTTCTATCTTTAATTTTATGAAATGTCTTAGTACGACAGGACTACTTCTTACTTATTTCAGTTATAAGTAAGATTGACAATTCAATACTTTTTGAGTGAAAACCAAATGTTATAAATCCCATGTTGGTCCCGTTCCCGCACGCTATTTGTAAATAGCTAAAGCCCGGGACTTACGTACTTACACGTTGCAAGTTGACTTTAAGTCGTCTCATGTGTATATAGGAACTTCTAGTGGTTTACAGCAAAAATATGAGTCAGTTGAGAATTATTGTCAGACCGAGAGATTTGTGGTTCAAATATCAGTTATGACATTGAATTGAATTTTTCAGTCTGACTTTTTCTGTCCAAAAATACACAAAGTTCTTCTAATTCACGTTAATCCTGATAAATATTTGTGGAAATGGATTTTGATATCATGTATTCAGATAAACACAGCAGGCTTATGTATAAGTATTAGAAAATTCAAACCAATAACGAACATCTTGGAAATGTACCCAAGTGGTACAGTATAACAGGATCTACATTTACTGTGCAGTGAAATTTTGTCCTTCTCTTTATAGGATGGACAAAACTGTGCAATGCGAAGAAGGCTTCTGAGATGATTCCAAAAACTTTAGGAAACATATTTTTCATACCATAAAATATTTGAAAACTACGATATGGCATTTCAAGTATTGTGTAATCGTTAATGCGATTTATGAGAGATGCAAGTTTTGGGGAAAAAAAATATAAGCTCCGTAAACGATGATTGGCCTGAGAGGTTACTCTTGTAAATCCTCTTTTAAAATCCTAGGAAGATATTAAACTTAAATATCACGTTCAGATGGTTCCGAGTACGAATCTCGGCTAGGGCGAGTTACCTGCATAAGGTTTTTCCGGGGTTCTCCCTTATCCTACAAGACGACTGTCGGGTAGCTCTAAACTCCATGGACCCCGGACGCATTTGAGCATCATTTCACCAATTTCATTCATCATCCGATATGGCTTAACGTTGGAGGACGTAAAATACAAGAAAAGACCCTTAAATATGAAGTTTGTACTGTCACCAAGTTCGTATTGTGCTACTGCCGGCTCGTGTGTATGTGAGTGTTGTCGCTTGCTGAGATAGCGACAAGGGCGGGAAGAGAAAGAGACAGAGAGATGTCTGTATAGTTATCTCCTCCTCTCACTACGTCGTGAAAGGCCTTGAAGCTTCGGCAGCTTTCGAGAAACAATGGGTCGGGTATATATAAGCGGCAAGGGGTGGATGGGAATGTTGCAGTCGTGCATTTGAACGAACCGCAGTTGTTAATTGAAAATGCAGTGTGCGACTGCTTGAAGTGTATGGCAGGTGACTTTTTAAGTTTGTTTACGTGTGTTGAAGCAACGAGAGACTGCGCTGGTGTATGTTATGTCATTTTATAGGCTTTAAAGGGTGTAAAAGGTGTCTTTTCACTGAAATAGGGAGCATTTTGAATTTCTGCAAACAAGACTTTTAATTCTACGAACCCACAAAGTCACATTTAACCGACCATTTGACTATGAGTTAAATAATTTTAAATTATATAAGAAAGACAAACACGAACTTTTCTTATTACTTGCAACATTTTTCAAACATGATTCTTGGTTAAACTTGGCAGACGAGTTAGGCTGCAATTAAATAATTCAACTTGCTAGTAAGGAAATAAAAAATTCTTCTGTAGCAAAGCTCTGCTTAATCTCTGGAATGAATGCCATTTTACGAAGGCACGTTGAATTTATGCTGTAAATATGTGTTTCACAATTGCTACCATCACGTTCCTTCTTTGTTTCTTCGGCTATTGGGGCCTGTTCAATAAACCAGTATTTCAAATACATCCCCAAACCGAATTCCCTCTCTTCCGGAGTATAGAAGTTTAGGCAGGAACAAACAAACTGTGAACAAAGTGTTTTAATCGGAAGCGGAACACAAAACACTGCTACACAACTAAATGGTGTAGAATTCTATACGGTGTAGAGTTATTTGTTTCTTTTTCTTTCTAATGTATCACAAAATGAAGCATCTGAAAAATTTTATATCCCTCTCCAACTGAAATAAATGCGACCTAAACAAGGAAACTCGATGTGTGTAACAACAGTGAAATATTAATTAAAACTTTAACTGATAATGGTTTCAAAGTATAAAAGACAGAACGAAAGGAAATTAAGTTTGGCTATTACTGCATTTTAAAAGAGCACACCGTAGGTAAGAAATCACTGCATTCCTCGTGCAGTATATTGACATTTAGAGGCAGTACTGCTATCAGACTTCATCTCTTGTCACCTACCCTTGGCTACCGCAGTTACGTTTTCCTTAAGTATATGCAATTTGGATGCAGGTAATATACGCAACTTCTCAAAGAATTCATACGTTTAGTTATGATATAAAATGTTCGAATTGGTTTATAATAAGCAATTATAGGTGAAAGATAATTTGCAACCAATAGCTCTACAAAGGTGAACAACAATTCCCAGATATGTGTATTTTTGTACATATTGTCTCTGTCAACAATTGGAAACAGGGTGTTTGTAATATGTAGGCCTTAGGGTCAGCTGTTGAAATTCCAATATTTAAATCGCCTCTCTTTCTTTAGGGTTATCTTCGTCATCTTTTGTTGTTTAGAGTAAGTGGTAGTTTCTGATTTCAGAAGTTGCACGTTTAAATTTACCGGAGGACGATGTATATATACATACATCCATGAAAGTCTGTACAATGGGTTTCTTCGGAAGGGAAGTGAAGTAGGTGGTCTGATATTTTCGTTTGTAATTTACGTCCTCCAATGTCAAGTCATATCGGACGCTGAATGAAATGGGTGAAATGATGCTAATATGAGTCCAAGGTCCATGAAGCTTAGAGTTGCCCAACATTCGTCTCTCAGGATAAGGGTAAAACCCCGCAAATACCTTTTCCAGGTAACTCACCCTAACCCAGGTTCCAACTCGGGACCTCTTGAACGTGAGACAGACACGCTACCATCTACGCTACCGAGGTTGGCAGAGGTTCCGATTCGCAGATTTTACAGCATATGAAAGAACCTCAAGCCTGATAAAGAGCCATAAACAAAGTTAAGTGGCCTTTCACACCCAAAAGAGAGTGAACTCCTTAAATGTCTTCTAGCTAAAGTAACAGACGAATTTAAGAGTGAAATCAAAGAAAAAGAAAGCACCGTTTCATAGCTTATGTTTTAATTTACAACACCTTTTCACCAATTTTAACTTATTAGGCAATTGCCTTTTTTGTTAAGGTTGATGCCTTTATACAATTCTAAGTATAAGCTTCATTTCTCCACCATAAAAGCGAGTTGGAACGGAGTGCCTTATATGCATTGTCTCTGTAGGTAGAGAATCAAAGCTGTCAAACTTTCCTTTTCGCAGAGTTTATGACCATCAAGGCTAACCCCAAACAACATGATTGACCTCATGTATTCCTAGAAATGTAAGTTACGCCGTAGTAACACATATTAAAGAAAAAATCAGCATATACCACATGAATCACGAAGTATGACAAAATTCGTATTTGAAACGACTGTGCATTAATAACACTTAAAAAGTTTCATAACCTACACTGAGGAAGCCATTCAATATAACTTTCTTTATCGCTCATAGCTGGATTTGTATCCTATTTATAATGCTATTTACAAATACTTGATATCTATGTAACGCCAATTATATTCCACTAATAAGAGTTTTAAGCGGATTGCATACCTTGTGTCATGTGTATTTCTCAACTACAGTCCTCATGCGGAATTATTCATAAAATTTTAGTCTTTTAGAGACAAAGAGGTGTTGTGTTTAACTGTCTTGTCATGGTAATCCTGGACGACTCATAATACTTTCCCGTTTATTTTGTTGCATCTTCGAAATATATTCTAGAGGCTGTTTTTTCTAACATTAGAGTTTATCTTACTCACCACTAAGTACATGGAAAACAAAATAAAATTAATTTCTCCACTTTAGATGTATGTGGATCTAAGCCGTCCAAATATTTTAAAATAGTTCAACTAAGATTACGAATGTAAATTTCAAATAAATTACGGTACCTTGAAACGATAGCTGTACAAGGAAAATAATCGTTTGTTCTCGTTCTGATATATATAAATAATCACAAATTCCAGTTTGACATTCTCTAATGACCCTTATCCTCTTTATAAGCTATGATTTTGTGAATTAACCGGAATATAAGTAATTTAGGCTAGGAGTTATATTTGCGTTATTCTGAAGGGAATGCTAATAACAGTTATGTATTATTGTGACTTTGTGGGTTCGTGAAATGAAAAGTCCAATTACACCACTCAAAAAATGCTCTTTATTTCCACCGACTTAAGTTAAACTCTTGCCAATTACACAGAATTACGTAATGCACACAATTACGATTCACCAGTTCGTCCGTCACAATTTCACTTGCACTCGTAATTACGTACAATCTTCCGATGCTCTTACGCAGTCTTCTCGTCGTACACTAGCACTGCATTCTTACACCAAGAACTGACTGACTGACTAACTCGACGTGCTGCTTATAGAGTGCCAGCGGGTCGATCGGAAGGTTCCAGATTAGAGGAAATATCCTTTAAGTTCGATAACACAGGTGGAACAGAAAGAGACGGCGCCATGATGTTTTTTGTCCCAGCCATCCCTTCTTAACGCTATAAGACAAACGAGAGGGCGGGGCGAACACCGACCCGTCTGCTGCTTGTCCAGTCTATAGGGTGTTCCGACGCTCGGGTGGCACTGCTCCCTCCTCAAAGCTGGTCGTCCCGAACAGCACCATCGTAGCGCGCCAGGCGGTCCAAGTGTACCACCAGCATCTGCTCGGAGTCTCAGCCAGAAGTAGCGCTGCCGAAGTTTGTCAATCGTTCGGTTCGCTCCCAGGTGTCCTCCTGAAGTACCAGCGTGCACTTCTTCCAAGACTTCCGGTACCTTACTCCGGGGAAGTACCAACTGTTCTCTCTGCGTCTTCCCATCGGGTGATTCCCATACCCGGAACAGCACGCCATCTCTGGCTTTCAACGAGTCCCATTGGGCCCAGTATGACTTGTAGGTGGTGCCCCTTGGTGCGATGTCCTCCCAGGTTGGTCTTGTCCCTGCCTCCACTTCCCTCAAGAGTGGCCCCAAGTCTGCGTCCACAGCTGCTCCCTCCTCAGGCCTGCGCTATCCCAGCCTTCAGCAGGCACTGCCACAACTACTCGGACTGCTGCGGCACGCTCCTTCTCTTCCACTCTTGTGCACTGGCCGCACTCTTCTGGACAGGGTCTTTGGGACATGGCGTCAGCGTTACCGTGGCTCTTCCCTCTACGATGTTCCGAGGTGAAGTCGTACTCCTGCAGCCTCTGGACCCAACGTGCTGTCTGGCCTTCCAGGTTCTTAAAGCTCAATAGCCAGGTTAGGGCGGAATGGTCAGTCCTCAGGTGGAATGGCTGACCGTACAGGTACTTATGGAAGTGCTCCAAGGTCTTTACTACCGCCAATAATTCCCGTCGGGTGACGCAGTAGTTCTTCTCTGCCTTGGATAGCGTCTTGCTGTAGTAGGCTATCACCCGCTCATGGCCGTCCTGGATCTGCGATAGGACACCTCCAATGCAATAGTCGCTAGCGTCGGTGTCCACAATGAAGGCGCCACCCGGTTGTGGGAAACCCAAAATTGGAACACTGCACAGGGTCTCCTTTAGGTGCTGGAAAGCGTTTTCGGCGTCCTCTGTCCACACATAAGGCCGGTGTTCCTCCATCAGGCGGGTGAGGGGTTTTGCGATGTTGTCGGCCTTTTCCTCTAAATCATTAAGGCGGTCGTCTACTTGACCCATCCGCTTGCCCAGATTCGTGACATCATCCCTCACGCCGGCCAACCGTTCCTCAAACTTGGCGGCGAGGACCTCGTTTGCTTCCCTTATCTCCGTTGTCAGTTCGGCCATCTTTGCGGTCATTGTCGTGGCCAAGTTGTTGTTTGCCGTTTCCATCTTCGCTGTTAATTCGGCCTTCATTTCTTCCGTCTTCGGTGTTAATTCGGCCTTCATTTCTTCCATCTTCCCGGTGATGTTGTCGTTGGAGGTCTTCATTTGTTTCAACTCTGCGGCCAGGTTGTCATTTGCCGCTTCTGTTTTTGTTGTTAACTCGTTCATCTTCGCGGCCAAGCTGTTATTTGCCGCTTCCGTCTTCTCTGTTAACTCGGCCTTCATTTCCATCATCTTCTCCAAAATTTTTTCTATAGCCGCGTCCATGGTTGTAATGTTTGGTGATGTTATCGTCCCGCTTCCTGACACCAGTGTGACTTTGTGGGTTCGTGAAATGAAAAGTCCAATTACACCACTCAAAAAATGTTCTTTATTTCCACCGACTTAAGTTAAACTCTTGCCAATTACACAGAATTACGTAATGCACACAATTACGATTCACCAGTTCGTCCGTCACAATTTCACTTGCACTCGTAATTACGTACAATCTTCCGATGCTCTTACGCAGTCTTCTCGTCGTACACTAGCACTGCATTCTTACACCAAGAACTGACTGACTGACTGACTAACTCGACGTGCTGCTTATATAGTGCCAGCGGGTCGATCGGAAGGTTCCAGATTAGAGAAAATATCCTGTAAGTTCGAGAACACAGGTGGAACAGAAAGAGACGGCGCCGTGATGTTTTTTGTCCCAGCCATCCCTTCTTAACGCTATAAGACAAACGAGGGGGCGGGGCGAACACCGACCCGTCTGCTGCTTGCCCAGTCTATAGGGTGTTCCGACGCTCGGGTGACATTATTAACGTTCTACACTAGTGGAAGTAGTAATATACAGGGGGCGTCCAGAAAGTAAGTTCTGTTTCAATTTATCTCCATCGCAGTTCTGCACATGCTCGATAGACGCTCTGTATCAAGGAGACGAAACGTGCGTAATTGTGAGATCGCTGTCAGCCACCTAAGCTTTGTTGTGCTTTTTATATATACAATTTACGTCCTCCAAGGTTAAGTCACATCGGACGGTGAATGAATTGGGAGAAATGATGCTCAAATGATTCCAGAGTCCATGGAGGTTAGAGTTACCCGACATTCGTCTTGAAGGACAAGGGAAAACCCCGGAAAAACCTTATCCAGGTAACTCACTCTGGCCGAGATTCGAACTCGGGACCTCTTGAACGTGAGGCAGACATGCCACCATCTACGCTACCGAGGCGGGCTTTGTTTACAATGTCGGTGTTGATTGAAAATCCAGCCGCTTGTGAAATGAGATCTGTGATTCGTTTTCTGAATGCTAGGAAAGTGAAACCAAATGAAATTTATTGGCAAATTTGCGATGTTTACGGACAAAATGCGATGAGTGATACAATGGTTCCGACACTTCAATGAAGAACGTAGTGAAGTGCACGATGAAGAACGAAGTGGGCATCCATATTTGGTTACTGAAGAACTTGTTTACGTGATTGATGACAAGATACAGGAAAACCGCAAGTTTACAATTAGTAATCTCGCTATGGAATTTTCCCAAATCTCACGATCACTAGTTCATGAAATTGTTACCGAAAATCTGAAAATTCGTAAACTTTGCTCACGTTGGGTGTCAAAGGTTCTTACTGGGTAACTCAAAACAAAACGGATGGGTAGTGTACTTTAGTTTTTGACCCGTTATGAGGAAGGCGGCGAAGAATTTCTGACACAGATAGTCACAGGAGATTAAACTGAAAGTAAGCGTCAATCAATGGAATGGAGGCACTCCTCATCCCCAGCAAAGTTTAAGACGAAACAAATCTGGACACGTCGAAAAATGATGTGCACAGTGTTCTGGGACAGTTTGAGCCAAGAGGTTCTACTCCCATTAGTCCTGAACCTGTAGGAACTGGACCCGGGCCTCCTTCAACCAGGGAGTTATCCGAGCTGTCCTAAAGGGCGTTCGGCGTCCTCCGTGGGGCTTTCCATAAGGCAAGACCTAGAGACTAACAAGCCCACCCATCTGGTCCTATGGACTCAAGACGGGATGGAAGTGGATACGCCACTTACGCGCGTCAACATTCAAGGTGAAGACTACCGAAAAACCTCGGTGGGGCCGCCTGGTGATCTAGCACACCTTCTACTAGCTATGCAAGCTAGTACCCGGGAGAATTAATGGCTTCCCTCAACCCCGTCCGAAGACGTACCCGATTCCCACGGGTATCGGGGACCACTGCCCCCTCGAGTCCATCCCAATCCGAACAACTCACAGTGTTCTGGGACAGGAAAGGCATCTTACTCATTGATTTCTTACCGCGTGTGCAAACAATGGAAGGAGATGTTTATTGCGAGACACTTAGGAAATTGCGCCGTGCAATACAGAATAAGCGCCGAGGAATGTTGTCAAAAGGTGTTGTGTTTCTTCACGACAACACACGACCACACATTGCAAATGCGACGACAAACATCCTAGAGGGATTTGGTTGGGAAGTATTTGACCACTCCCATACAGCCCTGACCTCACTCCTAGCGTTCATCTGTTTTTGCATCCCAAATCCTTCCTCGGCTGTCAACACTTCAACAATGACGAAGAGTTGAAAGAAAATGTTTCCAACTGGTTGAAGACACAGGCGGCAAACTTCTATGAAGAAGGAATACAAAAACTTGTGTCTCGCTATGACAAATGCCTGCAAAATTTCGGCAGTAATGTGCAAAAGTAGTTTAAGAATTGTAAAATTTTGTGCAATAAATAATTTTTCTGTATCTCTACACAATTTTATTTTATAACCAAACAGAACTTATTTTCTGGACCTAACTTGTAGCATTTTAGAATCTTTCTCACCAATGTGTTATAGTTGCCTTTGAAACAATTACGTTAACAGTTCTCACAATAAAGTATGTATTTTTATGCAACGGAAGAATCCTCAATTTGCTTGATACACTGCTGCTGTTCATTACCTTAAATTTGATGTGGCATAGTTTTTATACTACACCGCTTTAAGATAATGGCTTCCTTTGAAGATAACGAAATAGCCTAAGGAGAACCTAATGTATTGGATGGTGACGAAAATAAAGATGAAGATCATATATCAACTGTCAGTTCATTATCTTCCGAAAAAGAAACAGATGACACTTCAGAACAACACACAGGAAACTGCAAACAAAAGAAAAATCGATTGAATGGAGAACACCATCTCCATTTCAGGCAGGTCATCTTGCTAAACTTAAAGTTTACATGAACAATAAAGTATGCACTTCGCTTTCACAAACGTATATTCTGCTTAAAGTGTTTATTCGTTCATATATTGTTTCGATCAATCCGATGGTAATAAAAAGGTATGTAAATAAGTGATTGAAAATATTATACAGATACTGTCGAGGTTTCCGGGGGAGGTCAATATACATTAGTATCAATATAAGGTAAGTTGGGAGAAGATGGCTTTATGTAATGTCCTTTTCTTCATGGAAATGGGAATGGAGAAAATTATAAAAAGTATCTCAAGATATTGCCTGTATAATTAATTGTTACTGAGAGAAACAGTAATCAGTGTCCTTAATTGTGAGGAGATAAAAAGGTACAATTAAACTAATTGTAACAGAACTTATATCTTTCACCATCGTTAGGGGAAGCAGTGGAAAGTCGGAACAACCTGGAAGAAGACGCAACAACACGAAGTTTGAAATTTAATAAAAAGTAAATTGAGCAATTGTATTACAACATGTAAATTTGACGCATGTTAGAGACATGAAACAATGAAGAAAGGAGAGAACCAAACTGTAGTTTTGTAACTTTCCGGCCTGGGTCTGAATGAATCCAAATACGAGGGCTATCCAGAAAGTAGATTACGTTTTGGAATAAAAAGTAAACAAAGTATAGGAAACAAATTTTATTATATACAGATGAAAGCCACACTCAAATACTACTTTTCGACATAGTCACCATTCAAATTAAGGCATTTATCGTAGCGATGTACGAGCTTGGAAATTCCTTCGTCGAAAAATTCGGCCGCCTGCGCCTTCAACCACTTCGTTACCTCTTCTTGCAGCTGTGCGTCGTCATCAAAACGCTGCATAGCCAGCCACTTTCATTGCTGGGAACAGGTGGAAGTCGCTCGGTGCCAGGTCGGGACTGTACGGCGGATGAGGAAACAACTCCCACTTAAAAGATTCAAGAACTTCACGAGTGACATTTGCCGTGTGGGGCCGGGCGTTGTCGTGAATCAACAAGATCTTAGAGCTCAACATTCCTCTGCGCTTGTTTTGAATGGCTCTTCTGAGTTTTTGGAGAGTTTGGCAATACCTTTGAGAGTTTATTGTAGTGCCTCTTTCCAGGAAGTCCACCAAAATCACACCTTTTCTGTCCCAAAAAACAGTCGCCATCATCTTCCTTGCCGACATTGTTTGCATGCATTTCTTGGGTTTTTGGGGAGAACTTGTGTGCCCCCACTGCATTCATTGCAATTTCGTTTCACAGTTCACGTGTTTCACCCATGTTTCGTCACCAGTAACGATGCGATCGAGTAAAGAGTCACCATCCTTATGGTAAACGTCCAAAAACTTCAAAGCTGCAGCCATTCGCTGATTTTTGTGGTCCTCTGTCAAGATTTTTGGAATCCATCTTGCACAAAATTTGTGATAACCAAGCTTTTCGCTGATGATTTCGTGCAACAAACTTCGCGAAATTTGTGGAAAACTCAAAGAAAGTTCCGTTATTGTGAACCTTCGATTTTCACGGACTTTAGCATCGACTTTTTCGACAAGTTCGGCAGTCACTATGCTGGGTCTCCCACTTCGATCTTCGTCGTGAACATTGGTTCGGCCATTTTTAAATCTGATGACCCACTGACGCACTCCACCTTCAGTGATAATGTTGTCCCCATACACTTCACAAAGCTGCCGATAGATTTCTATCGGTTTACAGTTTTTTGCAGTCAGAAACCTTATTACTGCACGCACCTCGCAGCTCGCGGGATTTTCAATTAACGCAGACATTTCAAACCATCACAGTATCTGAACGGAGCACAGCACGAACCTCTCACTAGCACGGCTAGATGCCGACTGAGCTGCGCAAAGCTCTGACCCCAAGATGGCCGCGCTAGCCCTGCCCCTAGCGGAAACAGACGAAAACGTAATCTACTTTCTGGATAGCCCTCGTATAAAATGCTTGTTGCTAAAATGTTGCATAGGTTTGAAGAATGATCGGTAATATGTCATTTATCAGAATTCTTTAGGAACTTTCAACTTCCCCCAATGCCTGGAGGAAGATGCAAGTGAGCGTTTTGTTGTTGTTGTTGTTGTTGTTGTTGTTGTTGTTGCAATTTACGTCCTGAAATATTTAGTCATATCGGGCGGTGAATATAATCGGTGAAATGATGCTCAATGCGTCCGGGGTCCATGGAGCTTACAGTTACCCGATATTCGTCTTGATGGATGAGGGGAAAACCCGGACAAAGCCTTATACAGGAAACTCACCCTGACCGAGATTGGAACTCGGGACCTCTTGAACGTGAGGCAGACAAGCTACCATGTACGCTACAGAGGCGGGCGAGCCTTATTTTCGGTGTACGCTAACAACCATATTGGTTCTCTGGCAAAATACCATGGTTAGGTGAAGCTCCATGCAGTGCTAGATCTTACGTATTGGCAACGAAATATTACATTTCTTGTACTTATCAAGTTTGCAGATAATAGTTTCTGGTTTATCACTGGATGAAGCAGGATATAAAACGGAAGAACAAAACAGCACACTTCGAACATGATGCCCCTATGCTAGGCTGTGGTAAGTGCTGTTATGTAGTCTCAGAGGAACAAAATATTACGAAATTTCCGTCTTCCCCCAACTTCCATCTTCCATCCACGTACCTTAAGTCAATACCAATAAGTGCGCTGCAGAGATAACAACCGCACTAAAAATTAGTTCAATTGCCACTAAATATTCAAAATCCCTCAATGGTCAAATTTTACCTATTCTATGCTTCCTTTATTACATTTAAAATCACTTAATTATTAACCCTTAAGATATTATTATTTATGAGTAATTAATCAGAACAGGGGAGGCTGGGTGAAACTCTTTCTATCCGCTCCATGTAAGTCTACTTTAGCTTACACAGTAAGTTATATCCATGTGTTATTCTTTAAATGATTTTAGTACGATACATTGGCATTTCGAAGTGCTTTTACTTCAAATAGTTTCTGTTTTTCAGGCGAATTTATTTTAACAGTTTATTTGCATGGAACTTAACCAGTAGATTCTATCACGACCTTTAAATTTTGTTAATGAATTTAAACAAATACAGAATAACACAAATGAAAATAAATAAACCAATCAACGTTTTCAGTGTTTTTTGTTTCCAAAAACGTCAAATGCCACTCTTGAAACAAGGAACTTAATCAGAATTGTGATACATTTATTAATGTAGCTTGATATTTTATTGAGACCTAACTTCAAATATTTAACGGAAATTGAGCATTTAACTTGATAGTTCTCTTCGAAAGAAAAATATTCCACTTCCCATGAATGGTGGAATTAATATCTGCGCAACTGTCAACGCAAAACCTAAATTCATAGGTCCACCGCCATTGTGACTGAGTCTGTGAATTGAATTCTTGATAATATTTTATGCGAAAATAGGTCTTCCAATGACTGAAATTTACAGTAAGTTTGAGGAAGGTTGTAGCATATATAACACCTTAAATAGAGGAAACTGGGGTTGTGCACTTGACTCATGCTGTGTACTCGTTGAAATACATGTCGTTCAAAGAACTGTACTCATAATATTGTATTTATGTTCAAGATACTGTGAATTTGTGGGTTCCTAAAATTAAAAGTCCGAGTTGCAGAAGTTTCAAATCTCCTTTATTTCCGAAGAAATACACTTATAGATTACAGCAGCATTACGTTACTTACACAATCAGTCTAACAAGGTCGATGACTATAATAAACAGTGACAGCTGTTACTTCTTACCTCTCGAGACTCACTCCCGTTTTACAACTGTCCGCTGGCGTGTCACAATCTCTTACCTATATATATCATTCATAAATTCGAGAGATTTCTGGAACAGTAAAGAAACCGAATATTCTATCACCTTCCAGAAGCGTAACTTCATCTATGCTGGTAGTGCGGCTGGACGGAAACCAGAAGATCCGTGGTTCAAATCCCGGCTATGGCATTGAATTTTTCAGTCTGACTCAACGTTTCCACAATTTAGCCTACACACGGCCAGTGTGAAAGAATAATTAATTTCCATTAATTAACCTAATAGTGGTGAACTATAAAGCCCGGGCCTTAAAGTACTTACATGTAGTAAGTCGCCATTAAGGTAGTTGTCTCATGTGTTTATGAGAACTCCTAAGTGGTTTACCGGGAAAATACGAGTCAGTTGGAGAATTTAATGTCATATCGGCACGTTGGCCATAGTAGCACAATGGTAGTGCGGCTGGACGGAAACCAGAAGATCCGTGGTTCAAATCCCGGCTATGGCATTGAATTTTTCAGTCTGACTCAACGTTTTCATCTATGCTGTCAAGTCCTTTACCTCCGTGATACAGTATCCGTCTGTTATTTATCGGCGCTATCATTATTTGCCGGCTCTTTGTGCACGCTAGCCGCGCTATCGTAGATAATGGCTTTTTATTGTAATTTACGTCCTCCAACGTTAAGTCATATCGGACGATGAACGAAATGGGTGAAATGATGCTCAAATGAGTCCGGGGTCCATGGAGCTTAGCGTTACCGACATTTGTCAATCAGGATAAGGGAAAACCCCGGAATAAACCTTATCCAGATAACTCGCCTGACCAAGATTCGAACTCGAGACCTCTTGAACGTGAAGCAGGTAACGCTACCATTTACGCTACCAAGGTGGGCTAGATAACGGCTTCACGACAATACCATTAAGGTTGGTGCAACTATGTGGAATTAACCATGAGGAATACGATGGTGGGAGTGAAATTTAAGTCTGATCTTGGCAGTTTCAACATTCAATATATACGTATATTCTACACCTGGATATGAAATATATGCTATGTTTAAACAAAGTTAGAAAATCGTACCGCTTGGACATCCTGTACATATGGTTGAGATCTCCAAGATTAATTTCAACCGGCAGATTAATATATGTGGAAAAAGAGTTGCTCATTATGTCTGATTAGTTGCCCTTCTGAGCAGCTATGGATCGAAGTGGCACACATATATTAGTTGCCGCAAGGTACGTTATACAACCACACCACACACGCAAATGAAAAATCGGCGCGTTGAAGCCTGCCAAGAACTGCTGTGATGATATGAGCGGAATGCAAACGTGTTTCAGCAGCGAAAAGTGCCCGAGGATGAATGCTCGTTTCAGCACTTCAGCAGAAACCTCTCCTAAAAACTTGTAGAGTGAAAAATGGAAGGACAAAAGCACATTTTTCATTACTGACAAAGCCCAAAAACTTTATGTTAGAAGTTTCTCTTTTCATGCGCACGCATTATGGATTATCAGTTTGCACAAACTGTAAATTTATTAGTCATAATCTGTAAAATATTAAAATCGCTTCACTAACTGCAATCAGTTTAACCATATAAGTTGACAAATATACTTGAAGAAGTATAGATTGGAAATTGCATGATATATCTGTTGACTTACTTATACAGATGTTACATGGATCAGAGGTTTGGGGAGTAGATGAGGTTTGGAGAGAGACTGATAGCGTGCATAGATCCTGTTGTAAATATATGTTGGGATTACCGATAGCATCATCTAATGGGGCAGTACAATTAGAACTTGGCAGGCATTCTACTTAAATTAAGATCTTGTCAAGGGCAATGAAATATTTATACAGAATCACTAACTTGGAAGATGGCAATATTATTAAAGCATGTTTTCATATTCAAAAGAGAAGTAACTGGGGTGGGTCTTGGGCGCATAAAATGAACGAAGTGTTGAAGCAAATAGGTGTGGGTCATTCTTGGATAAATGCAGAGTATGGGTATAAAGGCTTCTGGAAAGAAGTTAAGCTAAGATTAGAAGATATTGACAGACAAGACATTTTCGCCAATTCAAGTGATTATATAGAGAAATAAAAACAACCTAAGGGATGGAAGAATATATAGGTATATGTACTAAGTTAGGGCGAGAAGGTTTTGCTTGGGCGAGAACAGGAGTGAGAAACTTGAAAGGTATAGGTCAAAAGAAGGAGCTAAATAAATGTCCATTTTGTGGAGAAGAGAATGCAGATTTCCATGTATATTAAATTGTAGTCAAACAAAGATATGGAGAGAGCAGGCATGGCTACTTAAATGGGAAAATTTGGGGGGTGAGGTAGTAATTAGAAAAATTTTGTCAGTAAAAGGGGAAAAGAACAGGAGAAAGATAGGAAATTATTTAGGGAAAGCTAATGAGAGATGGTTAAGAACAATTAAGAGAAAAATCTAGAGTGGAATAAGTGAAATAGCAAAATCTGTAAAAAGGTGTAGAGGGCCTCCAATACACAAAAACCTAGGGTTAGGTGTATGGGGACCGAATTATTATTCAATGGTGGGCGAAATGACAGGATTTTCAGGATTTAGGAACATATGTCATTTTTCAGTATGGATTTTATAATTTTAATCTTGATTTTTTATTTCCATTTGACGTTCTAAAAGGAAAGATGAGAAATAAATTACAAATTACTTATTGAGACTGATAAAATTTTGCATCGAATTTTTTCCCCTTTTGATACCGAAAATAAATATTTCTTTATCTTGTTAAATTTTCTTGTACATCCTTTGGTATATTAATTTATACAAAATTCTTGAATGGTAATAAGTTACTGCGTTTACCCAATACATATTTTCCGCTACATTGCCCATTTTATAATGGTCATAGCCACTGTGCTTTACTATTAATTTTCTATTATTCATATATTTTTCTAGAATTAATATATCTCAAGAGGAATCTTTGCATTTAGATACAGAAAAATGGACTAAAATGTATCATCAACTCTCGCTATGCTGCATATTTGTGATAATACAATAGATCACTGACAACATCTTTTTTGCAATGTGGGAAGGTAAACTTGGCATCTTTCAAAAATCAATCCAAGAGTTGAACAGATCGGTTTGCACACTCAGGGGCCTGAACACGTAAATAAGGACGTATAAACACACATGCATGTTTACCTTAAAAGACACTCGAACACAATTACCAAATCCACATCGCACATTATAGTACAATTATATTGAGGTGGCAGATGAGTAAAGATGCACACTATATGAATTAGTCTATTACCATTGATGGTACATGCATAAACTGCTCCACATGTAGAATTCATCCTCACTCTCCTTCCAGATGTGGTAATAGACTAATTCATTTAGTCAGCAGCCACCTCAAGATAATTCAACTGTACATTGTAAAGCGTTTCAATGTTTTGAAATCTTACAGCACAACATAACCTATCCAACATAATTGCAGTTTAATGTTTTAGCTACTTTTTGAAATATTGTGGATTTCTACATTATATACATCTTACGGGCTTGCAGACCGTGGTCCAATTACTTTAACATCCGACGTTTCGCCAAAAACTGCGTGCGGCACCATAAGACTGAGGCTTGGACTCAGGAGCTCTCAAGTTCTTAACCCTGATGATGCCGGACGCAGTTTTCGGCGAAACGTCTGACGTTAAACTAACTGGACCACGCCCTACAAGTCCATAACACGTATATAATGCAGTTGACGGCGCCGGCCGTGAAATCCACAGCACTTATGTATCGTGGATTATATTTCAATTTCATCTTTACGAAGGCATAGACACACAAGAGAGCATACATGTACTAGAAGTCTACAATGTTTTCAATTTTAAAATAAGGGGAAAAATAATTTACTAATATTTTAATTATATTTTCCATGTGTCTTGTATATGTGGAATTCTAGTTAAATTCCTTATTTCCATTTTTGGAAACATTGCTTGTTACGGAGACTTTCTATGTAAAAAGGAAACTAGACGACGAAAGAAAATATAACGGAGCGCACTATGTGGTACACGAAGTCACAACAGGCAACTTTCCTGTATACAGTAACAGTAACATGCTTGCTTTTGGATTTTGCAGATAATTAGAGCTGCACGGCAGCACAAAACTCCACCTCCGTCTGTGCACTCAGAAGCAAGATCATCCTGAGCCAAGTGCAGTAAATAGGAACGACACTATACCCTCAAAATGCTGCTTGTTGCATATCACTAAAACGGCTTCTCAATAGACCCTAACACTTGTGCATACCTTATCAGGTCCCCAGCCCGCCTCGGTAGCGTAGATAGTAGCATGTCTGCCTCATGTTTAAGAGGTCCCGAGCTCGAATTTCGGTCACGGCAAGTTACCTGTGGAAGGTTTTTTCTGGGGTTTTCCTTTATCCTTAAAGACGAATATCAAGTAACTCTAAGCTCCATGGACCCTGGACTCATATGAACATAATTTCATCCAATTCATTCACCGTCCGATGTGACTTATCGTCGGAGGACGTAAATTACAAAAAAAAGTAAAATCAGGTCCTCAAGCCGACACTGGAAATGGCCACGCATAAGAACTTCGTCCCATGCTATCTCTTGCGCACGCATATCGGTTATTGGTACCTAAGATGCTTATGGGGCTGCACTGTAGTTCAAATAAGAATATCATTTAGATTCTGAAGAAGAAAATGAGCAAATCTAAGTTAAAGGATAGAAATGTTTCTGCTGAGCTAAATTGTATCATGATGTCAAGGATACTATCAAAGAAAAGGAGGACAACCAACTTCCTGTTTACCAGTGAAACAAAAGAAAGTATGCTTCCTCTAGTTGTACACATACACACAACACAAATACACGTAAACATACACAATGCACCCAAGCCCAAGGACTCGAATCCGCGTCCCTCTACGCGACATATTCTCTCAACGAACAATGGCTACGACAGCCGGCGACTCAAAGTTTTATGGTCGGGTCACACTAAGGGCTGCTTTGAGCAGTCTTCCCTTGAGCGAACTCGGGGAGAAAGTTTGGAAATAGTAATACAATTACGATTCATGCAGTAATGTGTGTTTACTTGTTTAAAATTCACATTTATAATTTATGCGTAAGGCGTGGTACAAGGTCACACCTTACAAATAAGAAACCCAGTAAAGCGCTTAAACTTTCAAAGCATATTTTGGAGACACGGTGCAAAATGTGTTAATAAGTTGAATAGGCATTTCCTCTTTTGTTTCATTCTCTACTCTACCACACGCTTCGTAATGTTCTCGTATGTGCTTGCTAATTGTAACTATTCTGCCATGAATATTTATGTCGTCAGAGTACAGTGAAGAAATGCAGAAGCTCAAGAAAAAGTAAAGATAAAGAGTGTTAAGTTTAAGTACTTTCCTCCGCTGATTTTCATCCCTTTTACTGCCACGGGGCTCACTCAGCCTCTAATCGAAAAGAGTAGTGGGAGGAATTCTCGAGGTAAGGAAATTTGCGTTTTCCTGCTCCCCGTTAGCTCGACCACAAAACTTTGCTTCACTTTGACCTCACTGGCTTTTACAGATTTTAATGTGGTGTACCTTCACCTTTGCCTCACATTAACTGTGGTCCGGCTTCCTAACAACCTTGTCACAGACGTACTTTAAGGTTTAATTCTTCCTTAGCCATTAACATGATGAAGGCACTCACAAAGGAGAAAAAAAAAGTTTTTCGATATAAACTGCCCCAAGTTAGGCTGAACAGTCTTGGCGTTTTGATTTATGGCGGAATCTTCATGGAAAATTTATGTGGGTGGTTCTCAAAGTAAAGCGGTCTGTCTCTCTCTTGCACGCCTCTCATGTGTTTACAACAGGGTCATTCTAATTTCAGACAGATTACATGAAAACAGTAATTCCAATAAGGTTGACCCATTAGCGCTGAACATGAAAATTTTAATACTGACTCCTGATTCAAAAAGGATATAGGTAAATAGTTGAGTAAACCGCTTCGTTTACTGAATAGCAAATCATCGTTTTTTGCTCTCTTGTATCAGAAGCGGCAAGAGGCGTCCCAAGTGCTTTTACGAGCACATTTCGCAGTTCCTAAAAAGAAAAGTTTTCCTACACATTTTAGTAAACATTTAAATAACATCAATGTACTAGCACAAATGTGGTAATCTTTCCAGTAAAGATAAATGACATTTGGCTAAGCGTTTTTTATGTTTTGCCTGCATTATTTTATTCTTTAAACTTTTTGTTTGGAAATGTTTTAGTACCACGAAAAGCTGGAATAAGATTATGAAACAAATTCTAGAAAGTTCTCAGATGTCAAAGATGGCAGCTGGAGTAGTACATATTTTGAAAGTATATTTATATTATGCATTATGATATTTTTCATCGCCGATTTAAGTTGTCGAGAAGACAGTCAAAATAGTCCTCTCATTCCATGAAAACTAAAAGATATAAAGAAGAAAATTAAACACATCATAATTATAACAGATTCATAAAAGGCCCTCCAGGGAATGGTCATTTTAATGTTTGGCTTGAATTTACCTATCATTCCAAACATTTAATTTAATAAATAATATACAGTATGTACAGCATCTGCTCTTACTTGCAGGTAATGTCACAGAGTATAGCATTTGTCATTTGCGAAATTAGCTTTCCTGTACGCGAGTTTCAGTGCATTCCAATTTAAGCTCAAACGCAATGAAATGTATAATTATTTATTTTTAAAGTTCCGGTTTTGGTACAAAGAGGAATTGTTTCAAATTAATTTTATAAAAGCACATATATAACTACACATATCCACCTTATTTACTGGAATGGTATGAAACCTGCAATATTCCTATATTCTGAAGTATGAACGAAATTTATGATTCAGCACTTCGAACTATGGAAAATATTTTTACAGAGCCCACCAAAAGTTTAAGGACACTTTCATATTTCACCGAAATACATTCTGTCCTTAAACTATTTCGTCCAACGGCCTTATGTTTCTTTGAAAATATTATCTTATTAAAGGGTACATTGACGGAGCCCCTGTCACTTAGGAACACTGAGACGACATATAACCTGAGTAACACAAACGAATAAATATAAATAAATGATAGATTTATAAATATAAGTAAATGACGTATACCAGGATAGACATATGCCATTATGTTAGCATATACTCAGGAGACCACAGTGACAATGCAAGTCTACGAAGGTCAGTAAACTCCCTTTGCAATCCCTGTAAATTTGGCGCCTTCCAGTTGGAAACCAATCCATTGTTAATATCCCATGTAAGCTTCTGGCAACAGATTACAAGATTTTGACCGTCGCGCATAAATTTTTGCAACGGACCGTTAGAGAAAGCGTCTCTGATGTTAGGTCCGAAACTGGAAATTGTGATCACTGATCTCAAGTGGGGATAGTTAAGATCCAATAGAAAATTTATATTTGTTCATGTGATTTTGCAAACTCCGAGAAGTACCTAGAGTGGGAGTAATTCACAGTGATGGCGGAAAGTAGGCTTTGCTAGTAAGAACACTTCGGTCTTTAGTTCTACGTGAGACGGACGCGTATTCGGCGCCGCCTAAGAAGTAGACTTCCGCGCCATGCACAGAGACAAGTGCAATATTCAGCAATCTCTCCAGTGAGAGTTAACACAAAAAGTAATATATAGGGAAGACGATAAATATACCCAATCCGACTACGCAGTGCTTCTGCCTCCGTGCTCATCATCACAATATTGACAGTGACGCTTAACTCAGCAACCACACCGACGACGACTTTACGGTGGCGAGCGTAGGAGCCTAAGGACTACAATAAACTTCTGACTACCAGATCCGAGGTGTCATCATTAACCCACAAATAGTCAGGACGCACCTACTCCTAAAGTATAGATGAGAGTTCTCATGCGGGAGCTACACGTCACCTCGAACCGATTACAATCTCCCTTTCCTTAACCTCCTCACGCACCTATCCTTAATTGTGAGGTGTTGAGCACAAGGGAGAGCTCGATGTGGTTTGCTACGGGCTGGACCGCCTCAACATTTAAAAAAAATTATGTAAGTGTCACTAATCCTTTAGGAGTTATGATTTTTTCAATTTTGGAAAAGCGGGAAACAATTATCATTTTTAAAACTTTATGGAGATGTGACCATGCAAATATAACGGATGTCTATTTTATTTTTCTCTGATGGTAAAGGCTAATATATCAGAAACTTTTATAAGTATGACATTGTTAACATACTCTGTTTATCAATAATTGTCATAATGTTTATATCTTTGGAAGAAACTGCAAACAAAGTGTTTAAATAAGTACTAGTTGACAATGGATTCAATCCCGTGATGAATGAGCCAGCTAATCCGGAATGGTATCTTTTTATAGTGCAAAGGCCGTGGGTTACCTTGTTATGCCACAACATCTATTTCTGAAGTAGCTGCCACATTGTCCTGGTGAGAAAAGAGACTTAACTAATACTGGGAAAGAAAAGTGTAAAGGAGGATGTAAAATGGCAAATGATTGGTATGCATTAGTGCGGCAAGTCATACAGAGATATTGCAACTCAAATTGGGAATATGGCACAGACAGTAGGGAATTATAAGAAAAGTGGCAGAGTTTCAGACATGGAACGAAGTGGTAGGCCAAGGTCCAAAACAATGAAACTGTGTTGGAAAGCCAAAGCAGGAGCAATAAATCATTAAAAACAAGTGCAATGTAAATTTGGAGCAATTCGTAAAAAATCTGTAATAACGTATCCTTATATATCATTATAATAAAAGTTTTGAAAATTTTAATGGATGCACTTAAACTTTTGGTGGGAAGTGTACATGGATTTCTGAGGGGGCGATGAAGGCATGAGGTGAGAAGCGACAGGGTGGTAGGACCTATCAGTACCGAAATCACAGAAAAGGTTTACAGACTAATAATCTGTTGTGGCACCAGGTACAGGGGCAGACAGAAGTATTCGAATAATATAACATGTAAAATTGCACATACTATAAATACTGTAATATTTATATTGCAGCGTTGAATTGTTTAACATGTAAACATTGACCTTTTGTGTCTCGAAAACAATATTTAAAATATAACGTTGCATGTATTTATTTTCATTTTTATAGGAGGACATAAGTATTCGAACGTACCCAATCGAACATAGAGAAAGATGTTTGGATGTACCCTACATGCCCCTACCACATAGTAGTGTGTTTATGCTATGCCTCGAGACAGTTTGCTCGAAGTTATTCAGCCGATTGTGAACTCACAGGAAATATGGGCGTAAAGGAAAGGAGACAACGGTGACAGAGAGGAATATCGTGATAAATATGTACAAACAAAACAAATCTCTCTCTGAATTTGCCAAAACCATTAACAGAAGCAACACTACAGTGTTCTGGAGAAATCGACGCTTCAAATCGACAAATACGGTTGTAAATAAACATAGAAATGGCGCTCCTTCTAAACTCACCACCAGAGACAGGAGGCAAATAATAAAAACGGCGAAGCAGTATCCGAGTCACTGCATCTGAGATTAGAGGATGCCTTGAGCAATATTCTAGCACTGTGGTTCACACTAAAACAGTTGAACGGGTTTCAGATAGTACTGGGTACAATGCCCGCCGTCCTAGGAAGAAACCACATGTTAATAAGATGAATAAGAAAAATCGTATAGAATTTGATAATTAGTGCGTGGTGAAACCAACAGAATTCTAGAATAAGGTTCTCTGGAGAGCAAATTCTGCTTATACAAGAGAGATGGACGTCTTGAAGTGTGGATACTGCCAAATACAGAATGGGAACCTAAGAACATGGTAGCTACAGTGAAACTTGGTGACAGTAGTGTGATGGTATTGGGTTGTATAGCTTCATCTGGCTTTGGGGACCTAGTGTTCATAGATGTGATCATGGACAAATTTGAATACAAGAGCATTCTTGAAAACAATCTTAAAAAGAGTGCAGAGAAGCTGGGATGAGGGCGTGATTATTACTTCCAGCAGGACAAAGATCCGAAGCATACTGCAGAAATTGTAAGGCTTTGGATCGTGTACAACACTCCCCACACTGTGAAGACCCCACCCAATCTCCAGATTTAAATCCTATAGAGAACATCTGGAAGGAACTCGCGGAGCGTGTGAGGAAGCATCACACCGGAAGCAAGGACCATCTGAAAGAACTTCTTCAAAAATGGTGGAGAAATATGGATTCTGCAGTCACTAAACAGCACACACATAGACAATTCCCAAACAATTATCAGCAGTAATTCAAAGAAAGGGTATGATAACTAAATACTAGCTGTTCTCTGTTCGAATACTTATGTCCAGATGTAAAATAGTATTTCTCCTTGTAGTGAAAATTAGTTTCAGTTGCTAAGTATGAGTTTATATGTTTAATGGAAGACTCAAGTTTACTTTGTACAAATTGTGTTCACGTATGCTTACTCTGCGTATCTTTAAAATGATATAAGTAATAAATATGTTTACGTTCGGATACTTATGTCGGCCACGGTACATATAACTACCCTCCGCTTGGCATCTTTACACATTCCTCTGGGGAGTGCAGGTCTTTCAGACCGCTACCACCCATTTCTGAGAATGAAGGTTTATAAAGGGTATTTGTCATGCAACGCCGAGGACTTCTGCCCACAATTACAAACTTGAAGCTAACAAACAGAAATAAAGGTGAATTAAAAGAAGTGAAATAAAAGGGGAAGCAAAGTCAAATTTACAAGACGTAATTGTGCTTCACATAGTTCTCCCAGTGACCCGGGAAAACCCCCAAAATACCCATGAAAGTTTTACCGCTGGAATTAAACATACCACCTCCCTAATGCGAATCCTATACGTCAGAGAAATGCCATCTCTCTCAGTTCGATACTCATGAGCAAAAATGATGAAATTTTAAACTCATAATAAAACATCCGAACTTCATAAGTAAATAACTCGGTATATTTTACAAACAAAATAAGTTCTTGTTTATGTCTACTAAGAGATGGTCTAAAAGAGACCATTGTTGATAACGCTGGGCAACAATGAAAATGTTTCGGGCTTAAAAATACTGAATTTAAATGTATTCCCATTTGCTTAATTAAAAAGTGAGTGAGTGAGTGAGTGTGTGGTGTTTAAGGGCCCGTCGACAACAAGGTCATTTGGGCCCCTTAATTAAAAAGTCACTATAAAAATGATAAATTAGCACTTGTTTTGAAGATAAAATTAGAGTGAAGATTTTAAGTATTGGGAAAACTTTTTGTTGGGAGCGGGCACATCTGTCAAATAACATCAGAGGGAAATTTTGGAAATTTAGTGAAACAAAATTTAAGGAAGGCATTTTTATCGGACCGCAAATAAGACAACTTGTGAAGGATCCTGCATTTGACCAAGTTATGGAGGGGAAAGGAAAGGAAGCATGGGAAGCCTTAAAGGGTGTTGTTTAGGGATTTTTAGGCAAAAAAAGAGATGACAACTACAAGCATTTGGTGACAGTGTTCCTGCAAAAATACCATAACCTTGGATGCAACATGTCCCTTACGATCCATTTTCTTTACTCCCACCTGGACTTGTTTCCTCCTAGTTCTGGAGCTGTTAGTGAACAACATCGGGGGAGATTCCATCAGAACATTTCTGTTATGGAACAAAGATATCAGGGCCGTTGGAATGAACTACTGCATGCGGATTATGTTGGTCTTTGTATAGGGATTCTGCGGAACTCCACCACAAGAGGCAAGCTAAAAGACGACTAAATCAATAGGCCACCACATGGTGCTCTTCAAAAGTATTTTGCGAAGTATTTTTCCGGCAATTTAGAATTTTTAACATGTAATTACCAGTTAAAGAGTCAAATGCACTTTCATTGTGTTTAGCATGTATTTAATTAAAATGTATGCTTTTCTCTCAATCCGTTAACATGTAACACTTCCACCTTGTGTATATCATAGAAACTAGAGCTGATAAAGATTTTTAATTGTCATATCTGTTTTCCCTAGCCCAAAAGTGGTAGGAATTGCCTCATGAAGTGCTCGAAACATTCAAAAATTATTTTTTGTTGCCCAGTGTAATTAATATTCTAGACGTACATATGTTGGTTAACGAAACTCATCATAATAAATATTTCAAAGCAGGGGTATACAGACATTTGACTCCTGAATAAGTCATTTATGGATGTTGAGTACTCAGGATTTTGATGCTAATAATGAATTTTAAATTCAGTTATATTTTATTCAACGTGGAATGTGTTCGAAGCCTGCAGCTTCAATTAGCTATTCGCTGCAGAAGACTACGTGCTGCGATCTACGTCTGACTTAGCGACTTCGATTTTTCAAATAAAAATATTCACAATTGGTGTGTGACTTGTTAAAGCCATCAAAAGTTTCGTTAAAAAGGAAAAAGCTATGATTAAGAGGTTGTTAGAATCTCTTTGAATAGTATCTAGAAATAAAGATAATGGAAAATAGCCATACCTATAAAGCAGCATTAATCCATGGAAAACTTATTTATCAAATACTAAAGTAATGTAATAATAAACGACATAGAAGAGCTGATCAACAAAGACTGAGACTGATTTTTTCCTGTAGCTTCCATGTTAGTTGAAAAGAGCGGGTTTTTGTGCTTTGTGTCGTAGGCGGCAGCACTCTCGTATTGGTAGGTTGGTATTAATGCTCTATTTTGTAGACCCTACGTGCATTTCCCATACCGGACAATGGAGGTGACAAGGTGAAAAGTCGTGAGGTGCTGCGTCTCCTAGCTGATGGAGGGGATGCATTTTTTAAATCGATTATCACTTATGATGTGTCATGGCTGCATCATTATGATCCTGAAGGAAAATAAGCCAGCAGTGTGGAAAAGGCCAGGTTCTCCAAAGCCAAAAAAGACAAAAGCTGTTTCATTGTTTGACGGCAATAGAATGATTTAGCAGCATGCAATTCCCCCTCACACTACTGTTACAGCAGCATACTACACGTCAGTATGAGGAAGCACATTGCAAAATACGACCAGAGCTTTCTCGGACTGGGTGGCGACTTCATCATGACAATGCACGGCCTTATGTCGCAAATCTAGTCAAGAAGTTTCTGGCTCAATTCAACATTATCTGTGCATCACATCCACTTTATAGCTCCGTTCTTGCACCCCGTGACTTTCTTTTTATTCCCATTACCAAATGCAAAGCTTTGGGGTATTCGATTTGAGAACTCCGAGGCAGTGATCAAGAAAAGTGAGGCGATTCTCAAGGACCTGACAAAGAATGGTCTGCAGCACGTGTTCAAGGTCTGGCAGAGACGCTATAAAAGGTGCATTAATGTAGCAGGGGACTACTTTGAAAAAGATCGTGCAAACATTGAATTGCATAATAAACATCTGTGGGAAGAAAATCAGTCTCAGTCTATGTCGTAATCAGAAACTTCATTTTAATTTAGATTACAGATCCTTACTATTTTACACATAAAATAAATTTATATGTATTAAAGTTAAACGAATTCAAAAGAGTATAAAAAGGTGCATCAAAATTAATAATTTAGAAAGTTTAGGTTTTCTAAAGGAAAAGAATGATTCGATTATAAATATTAAACTACTTCAAAATAATTAGGCTAATAATACTGTCAAACGAGAATTTACGAGATATTTGAAATGAAATGTTCATTTAAATTAAAATTATTCGAAGAACTTTGTGGATGCCCAAAGAATCGGGTTCCAGAAAATGTCACGTATGTCTAGAGTATATAATTAATAATTATGTATGTATAGTGTGACAGTAAGCAAATCCCTTTTTGTTCCTGGCTGTGAACTAGGATCTAGAGAGAAATTTAAAGCCGATAGGTCAAGAGCAAAGGATCAATACTTGTTAGCGAAGTATTTTGACGCTTGGCTAACAAACAGAGTAAGGGAATGCATGTACTTTGTGTCCAAATATCTTAAGGTAGAAAGCCCATCCCCTTCGCATCTCTTACCTAGAACCCCCGAAAGAATTTTTGCGACATAGGCCTGAGTTAGGTCGTATTATATGGTGTGTGTTCATTTTATTCTAAAACAAAATAATATTTGCTCTTCACCTTCACTTACTAAAAGAGAACATAAACTAAAAGATGAAACTAAAAACTTTTTTTTTCGGTTTTTGCGTAAAATATTTTCCCGATTTTTCTTACCTTATCAAGTTCATCGTCAATAAATTGTATTTCATTGTCATAAGAAAGAAAGTTTCATTGTCTTTCTCAAACATTATTCAGAAATGTTAGAGAATGCAGACTGACGCTGCAGACTGGACAAGAAAAAGTGAGAATCTGGAAGTTACTGACATTTGCATCCTTTGCCATTCAGCTGCTATTGCACTGCAATTGCTCTCTGTGAGTTCGAGATTTATGATTCCTATTCTCCATTCTATCTCTGATCTCCAAGACAGATGACCAGTTCTTCCAGCAAAAGAAAGAAGAGGACCGATGATTTTTCTCTTTAAGAAGGACGAAAAAAAGAAAGAAAAAGAAAATGGAGGGAAGTAATATAAGGAGAATAAGAGGCACGTTTTCAGTGCTTTTCGTTTTGTATTTCCTACGTTATTTCTTTTTCTTTGTCTTCCATATTTGGTTCTTATACCTGCCTGGTAAGAAAGAATAAGGTCACAGGTTTTTAATAATTTGTTTTATCAACTGTCCTTTCCCTTCCGACTGTAAGTAATTTATCAATGGCGAGGTAGCATTTTCCTACTTCATTTAAGTTGTTGAGCATTTAATTTACGTGTGTTTAGAATTAATTTAAATATGTTTCTTATGCCTAGTAAGGTAAGGTGAGCCTTAAGGGATTGTTAAACCGTACTTTGAGAAATTTATTCATGGTTTGTTTTGTTAATAGTTTACAACAGCATTATAAGTCATCCTTAGTTTTTTATGTTCATTGTTTGACCATTTAAGACGACATTTCCGATTTCATATAGCGTAAGAGTTATCTATTCTTAAACACAACTTAGGCCGCACCGTGGCTCAGGGGTTAGACGACTTGGCTCTCACCAAGGCAGCCAAGGTTCGTTCCCAGGCGACCGCAAAGTGAGATTTGTGATGGACAACACGGCGCTGGGGTGTATTTTCTCCGGGACCTCAGGTTTCCCCCGCCATCTCATTCCACCGGTGCTCCATCTTCATCTCTTATATCATTAGTGTCACCGCCTGCGGTGCCATATGTAGTAAAAGCGGGCGTTAAACCCTACACATTTCACATTTTAAACACAGCTTATTCATTACCTTTATACGCCCAATTAACTTATTTTCCTTGTCTTGAGTATCCGAAAGAGCATAGTTTTAAGTTTTCTATAGTTAGATTAACTAATATCACGATAATAAGATTTATTTATGCCAAAAAATCAATGAGTTACCTATTGGAAGTTCAATTGTTCCCTTCGATCCGAACAAGACTGGAAATTTTGCATCCCTTTATTATTGCCTTGGAGTTTGTACGGCGGGCAAAGGTGGTCAGCCCGGAAAGGACCACCGCATCATGGGTTTGGTTATAATATATATTCGTTTTGATAATTCGTTTTGAATGTGTGTTGTAGAATGTTAGACTACAGGACACTGAACTACTCTCACTTCTGCCACGGAATATACGCCACACGACTTTAACTTCCTAACCTTCTGTTTTGATAGAATATCTATTCCCATTTGATTGGTTGATTTTGTGATGAACCCTCACTGCTTTTACTATATATTATGGCAGAGCTTCTTTCTAATATCTACAAAACAAGCGTATTTCGCACCTCCAATTTTGCTGAAATCCTAGCTTTGAATAACTTATTCATATTAATGATTACCTGCGTTCTGTGTTACTCCTACCTTGCTCAGGCTCCTTTCTGTATTACAAACAGCTTCAGTTCAACATGTTACACATAACAATTGTTGTAACAAATTACCTTACGCAATGTAACATTAAACAAAACTGAATAACATGTGTTGTAGGTAATAGAAGCTTCAATTTACCTACCTATAACCTAGTAGGCGTTGATTACTTGTATTATTATGATATGCAAAACGATAGATGCACTTCCAAATATCCTGTATATGCATAAGGATTTTACAAAGAAAAGAAGATACAGTAAATATCACTGTGGTACTTGTTGGAGGTTCATTTGAAAGCTTGATATTTGGTGTGATTGCAGAGATTTTGAGTACACGGGTTACTTGAACAAACAGTGTATAAAGCATCCAACTAAAATTCATTTGACGCTCAAGTGACTGTAACATCTCATTGAAAGGGTCACCGAAACAAATAATGGTGATAAAGATCACAATGTATGTTAGTTTATGCGTTAAGATGATTACCTACAACACGCAGTGCCAATATAACATTGGACACACTGGGGTCTTAGGGAGCTGAAACTATAACGTGCTTGGTTGACCGAAAAGCACCATATATATTGACACTAAAATGTTGACACTAGCTCCGTAATGCAATACATAACACACGAGGAGTGCAGGCTTCAAACTTCATGCTTATAAGAAACACTTCGGTTTGTTATTTCAGCGTCACCAGCTTCTGAACTACACACGAAAGCGATGAGAGAATTTGTGCCATCTGACCTGCAATCATGGTACAAATCCTTTTTCGCGCCACGTCATTGTGATAGCTTGGTTCATACAAAAGTATTGAATTATCAATCTTCCTTAATTTAGATAAAAAAGAAACAAATAAATTGTAATCAGTTTCGACCTGACAGAAAGGTATTTAATATACTTACCCTTATTTACTATAAAAGAATCAAAATAAATGTTGATAGAAAGTTGGATCAACCCCTATTGGATCACCTCTTTTACGTTCTGTTTATTTATTTGTACCACAATAATGTTTATATTGGATATTATAGGTTATGTTATTCAATACCAAATTTGCAAGACCTTGAAAATATCTTTTAGAGCAATATATGTATCTTAAAATACTAACAAATCCTTGCATTTCGTCTATAACTGTATTGGGAATAACCTTATAGGTATTATAATAATTATATTTTATAATTTAACCTTTCATAACTAAGCTGATACTCCAACTAAATTGTCCCCAGCATGCTGTAGTCTTCAATTCGTTTTCTTAAATAGTGTTCGTCAACGTGTCATATCGGATGATGATTTATATTTGTGAAGTGGCACTCAAAGGAGACCAAGTTCCATAGAGCCAAAGGGTTGCTACCACGCTTCCATTCCAGTATGAATTTGTCCATATGTAGATTAGCCAATCAGAAACATAATATATTCTCTACGTGAAGTACGTGATAGGAGTTGGTTTCACTTTACTGCTGTGAATCCCTAATCTCCAGTATCAGCCCAGTTATAAAACAGACTGTACCTCTCGCTAACAATTACTACTGCTTTAGGATAGCGTTACACTTCATTGTGATTGGACCTAAGGCTTCCTACAGAAGCACGGTCGGTTTATTATAAGCTAAAATTGAGATTTATTATTTATATTGTGTAACCTCTGTGGGTTCACATAGACGCGATAGCGCTGATCCACAAAGAGCGGTTATCACGCGGTATTATGGTACGCCACACGCATCAGGAGAGATAGTGCGCTTGTCCTAGTTCTAAACTCAATCTCAGAAAGTTATCAGTAGAGCTAGGAAGTTCGTACCAATTTCACTCAGCAGTGTAAGAGCGGCCAGGCATGACTGTGCAATGCAGTGCTACTAGCAAGGGCAAGGTTCATCGTAGAATGCAACTCATTACTACAAAACAGGTGTAACTGCATAGCACAGAGCACGTTGGTAGAAGTAAGATATTCGAATAACATCTTCAAAGATGAGCATCACAATTTGCTGTAGAGCCATTGTATGTTTTCTAGAAGTGTACTTATTCATGACCTTATTTACTTCATTATTTACATTTCAGTGGGATACTTCAGCAAACATGGAAATAAGAGAAGCCAGATCAAGAAACTAAATTAGCTGAAATCATTAACGAATTTGCAACATATTATCAATTAACTAAATATTGTTTTACAGGACATAGAAAGGGTTTTTCATTTGAAAGACTTCAGAGGTGCATTATTGTTTTTAGTAATAAGGGCGCAGATGAGTAAATATGTAGTAAAATTGCTCTTTTGGCATTTTGTCTAGTGAGAGTCGTCAGATATTTAAGAAATTAATTTTAGTATCTGGGTATTATTTTACATTCGATCAGGATGTTACAATCCGCGTTATAATTCCTTGGGTGTTGCCACAATGTGCCTATTTAAATGATGAGATCAGCCAGAGACAAACCCATATGTACTATATAAGAATTTGTATGTTGTAAATAATGATCTAAATAGATGTACATTTAAAAATGTCTCGACATTTCTTCTTCTCTAGGCAACCGGTTTCATTGCCTCTCCGCTGTGCGTTTCTTATCTATGACTTGTTTGGATGCCGGAAGTAGGTGGGTCACAACCTGCATAGGGAACGGCAAGCGATACAAACTTCCTAGTCCTGGTTATAAGTGAAAGACTATCTTTTCTCATCGCTGTAACGGACGGTAAGTTGAACTCTTTATCGGCTGATACTAATTTCTATAGATTTAAACTTGTTAAAATTCAACTTAAAAACTATAGCTACATAGAGGAACCAAAGAACAAAATAGATGATAACAAGGACAACAATTATTGATAATTATCGATTGACTAAATGGAAAATAGTTTTAGTATAAAACTGCAAATGCTCACTTTGGGAACTTAGACAAGCTATTCTGCATGTCGGATAACTGAAAGTCTGAAGTAACTAATAAATGCATCATAAGTAGAATGATTTCACGATAAGAACAATATAATTAAACCAGAAATGTAACAGAATAATTTTATTGCCACGTAATCTATGTAAAGGTGTATCCGAAATGCGCTGGTAGCGCTGCTCGTTATCAAATCAGAGACCTGGGCCTAATTTCCCGGCGTGGGTATTTTCTCTCAATGGGAGAGCTGGTCCGGAGTGCACTTAACCTTACTGGGTCCCTGAAGGGGTAACTGGGCAGCCATTCGAGCAAGTTGTCCCATTTGAGAAGATGGCAATACCACCTGAAGGAATGGGAACTCTGAACATTTCCCACCCTCCACTACTGCACCCCACCCTCATGACGCCTGAGGTAGGTGACAGTGGGGGACGCAGCCTTGACCCAGAGAGGCTCTTGCACCGTATTAAAATTTAATTGGAGATTCTGTTGATAATTTTCAGGACGGTTTGTTGAAGTGTTCCATTGAAAACCACATCGTGATTTCTCAGTGACAGCTTCTGCTAGGATGCTTCAGGAGAACGTGCTTGCCATCTTGTGTTTTTGATAACACACACGTTCTCAGATATACACTGTTAGCAACTCTACGTTTCCTTTGAGTAACCCTTATAGTCTCATAAGTATTTGCAGATATAATGTTAAGTAAGTAAACACTGATTTATAGTATGTTACAATAAAAGACCTACACCTTACTTATACAGAATCTACGTCCATTATGCTCTTATCCACTTATGACTTTTCGGAAGAACAAGTTATGACACGGCTGTTCGTCTATTCCTAGTTCAGATTCATCATCAAACGTATGTTTAATGAGCACAGAGAGGAATAGTTGTGTTATGTTTCCGCACTTGCATAGCTGATCTCCTGAGAAGTAATAATTGCCAACTAGTGCTGCGAAATCTTCAAGGCTTATGATAATATATTTTTATGCATAAAGTAAAAACTACTTCTGAGTATAAGCACAACTTCCTTCAGAAGTGCATCAGCTAACAAAGTTATTATATTATTGCTTGCTTACCTAGGAGCTAAACTGCAGTGACTGCCGCTTACCTGGAAAATAACAAAACATTTTCGTTAAAAAAGCGTGAAATTGCCTACAATTTGTTTTAGAGAGAACCATTTTACAATGAATCTCAGTCCTACTTATAACAAAATTGTAAAAATACTAATGTTACTTTTTATCTTTGATTTAAAGGGAGAAACAAAAGAATGACACAACTGAAGCCTGAGTGACAGAATCAACATTTTATCTGGATTACAAACAAACGTTTCTTTTCGTTATGCAAGAATTGACGTTTGAAATATATTCCGATACATATAAACCTGAACCACTTCAATAGGCCGTAACTTTTGAATCAATAAGACACACGTGCAACTTTGGGAGAATATGCTACAAAATGGGAGATTACGATGCACTATTTACAAGGGCTGTTCAATAAAGAATGATCACAATTTCTTTTCTACAACGTATCTTTACTCATCCTCAAAATTCTTATGGTCCTTCCCAAAATAGTCTCCCCTGTATGCGATGCACTTGTCCCAGCGTTTCTGCCAGTCTTCAAAGACATGCTGGAAACCATTATTTGAGAGATCCTTCAAAATCGCATCCGCAGCCTTCACCACTGCTTCTGATGATGGATAATGCCTCCCACGAAGACGTTTCTTCAAGTTAGGGAATACAGAAAAGTCACATAGTGCTAAATCCGGACTATAGGGAGAGTGAGGGGTGCACTTCACGTTGATTTTGGCAAGATAATCAGCAACAACATTGGCAATATGGGGCCGCGCATTATCATGGTGCACCATCCAGCCTGCTTCATGGAAATGTGGTCTTTTGCGCCTGATATAGACTTACAATGTTTTTAGAACATCCCTATAGTTTTGTCCAGTTACTGATGTGTGTGCAGGTATAACATGCTGATAAACCATTCCATGAATATCAAACAATGAGATGACCATGTCATTCCCAGCAGAAGCAACCACTTTTGCTTTTATCGGGGTTGATGATGAAGGAGATTTGCAAACTGAGCTTTGCTGTTTGCTCTCAGGATCAAAATGATGTAGCCAAGTTTCATCAGCAGTGATTACGTTTGAAATAAACTCCGGATCTTCTAACTTCAACTTTAACTGCATGTTACCTCCATTGCAGCGGTAGGCGATATTGAAATGTCTGAACTTGCCTGGTTCTCGCAGGCGGAAACCAGGAGTACCAAAAATGAGACTACTTCTGTGATGTTAAAAAAATTATGATCATTCCTTATTGAACAGCCCTCGTACTTCTCAGAGAAGATGTTGGAAATGTCCTCCACCAGCATCTATGCATGTTTGCACTCGTCTCATTTCTCTGAAGTTTTACGGAGATGATATCGAATTGAGAGAAGGTTATTTCCAGCGATATGGAGCAACGTGCCATACATCTAATGACACCATGAAATTTGTAACCAGTTTCTTTGATAAGCGAATAATCTCAAAAGGGTTTGTGGCCCCCCAGATCCCCTGACTTAATCTCAAAGGATTTTTTTTTCATTTGCGGGTATCTAAACAATAGAGTGTACAACAACAGGCCACGGACAATTGATATTCTCAAGGAATCCATTCGAAGCGAAATAAGTAACATTGAAGAGTATACTCTCCGTAAAACTTGAGAGAGAGAGTTCAAACATGTATAGATGCTGGTGGAGGACAATCCCTAAATTGTCTCTGAGATGACAACTGTGTAATGTAGTCTTCCAATTGTGTATTATATTCTCCCAAAGTTGCACAAGTGTTGTATTATTGGTTCAAAATGTATGGCCTATTGAAATGATTCAGGTTCATATGGCGCTATAATGCACTTAAGTTTGTGACCATATGGTAACATTAATGCTTACAAAGTAAAGTTAAGATTATCGAAATAAATATATGAAAATAATGGTCAAAGTATTTAATTTAAATTTGTGATGCAATATAGATAAAAGAATTGAAATTCATTGAACTTAGGATAACACAGCCAGAAGTGTTAGGTTTCTACTAACCTCTTGTAGAAGCTTCACATACCTAATAAAAGGACCCTTAACAGCAAACACCCTAACAAACAGTAGTAGCCGGAACTTCTTAAAATACCAGGCACTAACGCTACTTCGGTATTACGAGCTGTGCAATGGGATGGAATTGAAGAGCAGGGATTCAGTTATGCAAGTTATACACGCCATTCCAATCGAAACAGAACTTCACTGACTATTGTCAGCAACTCAAAGTATGCGGGTTATACATTGTGCAAGTATATTCCAGGTATATGTTAAACAGAAATGTCAGAGCCGCTTTGGAGAAATTTAAAAACTTAAAAAAGAAATGTTTTAATGTAAAATTATCATTATATACGCTTTTAGGTCTTATAGCCTATATATACTAATAACTCCGTAGTTTGGGGAGTTTCAACGGTAGTTTAAGGTAGGGAGCTCTTCTCGAAAATCTTCGTGTTTCAAGTTTGGAAGATAATGAACTTGTAGCTTCGTATATGTCCAAATTTTCGTTTAAAATTTGTGCTATTCTCAGGCAGACACCATCCTAAATGCAGGCTGTCTTATAGGTCTTGAATTATATTTTCTTCAGGGAGTCTCAAAGCTGTATACCTAGTGAAATCTAAGTAACAATTTTGGTTCGTAAGAAATAATTCCTGTACTTACTGTATGTAAGCAGTTGAGAAAGCTAACAGAAAATAGTATTCCACTCATATAACCTCCTCTACCCACTTCAGCACAACCTATTCTTACTAACGCTTATTCTTCTATGAAATTCATGCTAATTCATGCTATTTCGGATTTTTTGACGTGAAATAGGAATAGGAAGGTAAAGCAGGCTTAAGTGAGAATGAAATAGTTTAAGAACTGGTCGCTTAGTGATGATATTGAAATTACCTTCTCTTTTATGAGCAGGAGGATAAAAGTTTAGCGACTTCCGATTTGAGAAAAATGTAAGTGCTGAAGATTTCAAATCCATCTAAGGAGCGGTTAACTCCACCAAAAATATGCATGCGTGACATAAATAAAATTGGAGGCTTTAATAAACACCAACATTTTTATTCAAATAACAATTCCGCAAATGTTATTAAAAATAAATCAGTTTGCAGGGATATTTAGTTTATCATGAACATATACTAAACATATTGTAATTCATTCACAATCCTTACATTTTTTTCTGTTAAAATGCCAAAGTATTTTCCAGGTAATTTGGAATGGAGGGAAGTTTTAGAAAAGCTTTGTGTCGAATCCTGGAAACGTTCAACTTTTCTTATTGAATCTTTCAGTTTCGCAGAAAGAGAGTTACCTTTTATCAAGAAGTTTTTTTTTTCTTTTTTCTTGACTCGGGTAGTCTGAAAACATGACATTTCGCTGAAAACTTGATGGTAAATTTGTAGGTGGCATGTAGTGCATTCTCTGCTTACTCTGAGTATCAAGTAGAAAAGGTAAAATATATTTTGGACAGTATGCTAATTGCACAAATGAAAGACATTTTTAAAGTACATGTATTTGTATTCAAAGCAGACTCAGTGTGCACTACATTCTTTGATGTGTTGGGGCAACACTACATTCAGAATACTGAGGCATTTATATAATGGTATGATGCATAGACTTCGAAATATAATGAAGCAGATTCTCAAACGTGAATGCACAACACATTGTGACCCAGATTCTATACTAAGGCACATAAAATATGTGTAACAATTGAGACCGTTTATTTTGAGGCTTTAATTTGTGTAAAAGCTTACATTATTAAAAGCCTGTTTTGAAACCTTTGTCTGATATTATCTAGTTACAGCTACATAATGCCAACATTTTAACCACCTGTATTCATTTAAGGCCCTCAGATAAAACTGGTCAGATAAAAATGTCTGTTATAATCCAGTTATGAAATTGGTGCTAACGTTATCAAGCGATGCACAGATATTACACCAATGTAATACACACAAAGGCTAAGGCCAACTAGTTTTTAAAATAATGCTTTAGATACCATCAAAATCTCCAATGATAACAAAACACTGCCATGCTATAAATATGACACAGGGCATGGTTTAGTAAAAGGTGTTATTAAATTACTAACGCCATGTACCAAAGGGTGCACAACCCATGAAATTATGTTTTAATAAATTGGAGTATATCCCTTTTACTCTTATTGGGTTAGCTTTTACTTTTCTATGTTTGGTATGGAGAAAAACATTCAACTCTACTCGTATTAAAGAATTCAGCACAAAAATACAGTTCCTCTGTAAAATCTGACAATAAAATCTGTTTATATAAATGTGTACGTTGTTGTATGTACTTATACTTATTTCTCTCCGTACCAGTGTAACTGTAAAAAATAACGCAAAAATAAAAGTCATTTTAAATACAAAAATTAACATTTAATGAAGCACCGCTTGAAAATAAAAAGGTGAATACTTTCTCAATCCTTACTGTAGACTAAATAACTTAAGCACACAAAAAAGGAATTTTTCGTAGTTTTCAAAAGTATATACTGTGATAAACGAGCTACATAAATTACTTGTATATTCAGTTGCCTTCACAATCCATTCACTCTATTGGGTAACTGGGAAGCCGCAAGAAACCGACAATAATGTATGTTAATATAAAAGCATAATAATGCTATATAACACCTTTTTAGTACACCTAGTTTTAACTATTAGAATACTACATTCGTTCGCTATATCAGTTCATATAAGTATTTGTTCGCACGCTCAAAGAACATGCACTTTCAAGTTTTTTATATAACGTCCGAAATATTCTTCTAACACTCAACTCTCGGTTAACCTAGCAAAAATTATTGTTGCTCCTGTAAAATAAGCTCTTGTATCAACATCTATTCCAACTGTAAATATGTGATGCGCTCAAACAACAAAACCTAAATAACAAAAATGCTAAAATTATTCTTAAACAAAGATAAAAATTAATAAAATCTTCCGATTAAGATGTTGAACTGTTTTTGGCAAACACATATTGTATTTAACATGAAGTACATTATACCATTTTCAGGGTGGGATAACATCCAAATATGTTGATACTAAAATTAGCAACACCAAACCTCTTACAATCTTGTCCCTAAACTTCAACTACTGGCAATCTTTCTGATTGTAACTAATCATTGTTAGCTTATCTGGCAACACAGTTGAACATAAAGAGATTCAGAGTAGATAAATTAATGAAACAAAGAATACCACGGGTCCACTGGTTTCCATCCAGTCGCACTAACCCATTGACCTACCATGGCCAACGTGCCGTCATGACTAAATTCTCCAACTGATTCATATATTTCCCCAGTAGACCACTAGGGGCTCTCGCATCCGAGATACACCGTCGCGACTTACTATTGTAAGTAATTGAGTCCCAGGCTTCATCATTTAACTCTTATTATTTAATTTAATTCATGGAAATTTTTCATTTCTTCACACTAGCCGTATACAGGCTAAGGTATTGGATTGATAGAGTCCACATGAAAAATTCAATGCCACGACCGGGATTTGAACCACGGAACTACTGGTTTCAGTTCAGTCGCTCTAAACCATTGGGCTAACATGGCCAATGTGCCGACATGACATTAAATTCTCCATCTGACTCATATTTCCTTTGCAAAAATTATTCAGCTACACCGAAATAATTTCAGCGAATATAGACGTCACTATATTCCCAGGTTGAGATAGGCAATGCGTGGTCTGTGGCCAAACATAACGCAGTTAATTTCGTTAAACCTAATTGATATCATATGTGATAACATGTTATTTAAACAAAGTGAGTGAAATTATTGGATTAGAATGTTTTTAAAACTGCTTCTCGAGCACATATCAATTCTTAGTAGCTCGTGATTGACGTACTCAAGATTTAATGCCTCTAATATCTCTCAAATCTCGAACTAATCACCTGACAGTGTGACACTGGCACGCACACATACATAGTCAAACAAAAGACACGCTCAAGCGATGATTTTTTCTAAACCCTATTCTGGGTTCAGGGATTTCGGTACATGGAAACGTTTCTGGTTAAACGTCCATGGATTGCATTGCATGGATTACTTTGATTCTCCCAACTACCATATACAACTAGAAAAGAAGATGCACATTATAAAATAACTATGGATTATCAAGATTATCCCAGTTTCATGAATGTCATAATCGTGCAATATTGCACTGAATATACTTATTTCTTAAGTTTGTTAAATATATTTATTTGTAAAGACAAACTTTAGCATTGAGACTTCAATCACCTTAGCTATAATATGTAACTTAACATAGTTATATAGTGCCTGACGTTTTCTGAAAACTTAGTGCTTATTTTAAACTATGTTATTAAAAGTGAGTTTAGACTGGCTTAAGAAAATGTTGGTATAATCTCTAGCTACCTTAAGATTTGTGTCATTAACATTTATTTGCTTATGACTGTAGATAGACGGCTATATAACCGTGCCGCTATGTTCCTTAACAATCCAGCTTCGAGGTGACCGAAATACATTGCATCAAATTGTAGGAAAAAGATAGCATAAATTAAATTACTGAGGGAACATCTAACTTTCGACCCGCAAACGATCCCTTTTGTCCCAGAAGGAAAATAGATCAGGGAACTAGGATATATATGGGCTGCAGGACCAACTAATGAAGACAACAGAGACGCGCAATCCTAACAGTTATAGTGACCGCGCTTAAAGCATCCCCAGTCGGTAGCCAGTGTAAGGAAAAGGCTCCTCAGCCCTAACCACAATGTCATAAACATCTTAGGTTACACTTACGGGGCGGAGGGGTGAAGAATGTTAGGCTCCTGTTTGTAGCTGAAAATACCCAGTGTTGCCTTTGTTTAAAATAACATTTAGAAGGAAAAAAACTTAAAGCTGATTTCACTGTAAGAACTAGGCATTTGGTTTACCTATTGATATTTTCAAAAACATTTTAAATAATTAATGTATCCTATAATATTGTTACAACACTTTATAACATAACTGAAAAGAGATATATTACCAATGCTGTTATGGTATAGTACTTATATTATCCACAAGAACTAAATGCGTATTATTAACATAATATCCAAGGAAAGTTTAGTAAAACATCATTAAAGTTTTCAAAGAGTTAAATTGCATCAATGTTCATGAATTTGCGAGGGATATTTAGTTGCAAATTAAAGAAGCACTTTGGATATTCGGGTAGTCAATAATTTTAAAACATAGACTGGACTTTACAGCTTATTTATTGCAATCGCGAGCCGATTTATCCTACAACATTTTCCTGTATTCAATGGCAGCTACAGTTGGTGAATTTCAAATGATTTAACAAAGCTGTTTATACTCCATAAGTAAAATAAGAAAACAGAACAAAAAGACTAAGGAACTAAACAAACACTAGTAAGGAAACTCTATTAGTCCTTTTAAATGGTGGAGCCTTTTTACAAGGATGTCTGCTAATTTTAGTAGTTTGAATAAAGTTAAGCGGTGCAATTTTTGGGGGCTGAGGGCCGTCTGTTAAACACAATTTAAATAAATAATCACGTACATTTCGCATAATAATTAAATGTTATATCTTTATAAATCGAGAAAGGTTAGAAATACCCTTAGCTATATATTACAAGCATGAATGGAAGTCCATGTTAGCATATCTATGCTAGATTTGATTCTCACGGTCTCCACATCTTAATTAAATTTCGCAGTGCTAAACGCTAATAAATATTAAACACTAATAAATTTATAAAACTTCACTAAGTAAAGCACTATTTAACTTCTATAAATATAAGCTTAATTAACACACCTAAGAAGCACGTTTGCACAGTCTAAGCTAATAGAAGGTAGCAGTTCTGAGGACAAATGAAAAATATTGCAACAGCGCTTTAACTTGGTGAAGGTATTAAGAAGGACCATCCCATATATTTAAGGGTGGAGGACCCTTATAATTGCCCGCACAGTGGCTCAGTGGTTAGACCGCTTGGCTCTCACCAAGTCGGGTCGGGTTCGATCCCAGGCGACCACAAAGTGAGATTTGTGGTGGACAACACGGTGCTGGGGCGGGTTTTCTCCGGGACCTCCGGTTTAACCCGCCATCTCATTCCACCGGTGCCCCATCTTCATCTCATGTATCATGAGTGTCATCACCTGCGGTGCCGTATGTAGTAAAAGCAGGCGTTAAACACTACACATTTCACCCTTATAATTGCTTACATATGAAAAATGTGTGGTCAGAAGGGAAAATTTTGATGTAGCCTGGGATGGAATGAACGCGGTTACTATACTACTCGTCTTGGGAGTGCTCGGCGGTGACCTGCCCAAACCACTGGAGGATGATTGTGGTTTCCCCTCTACCGAGAACCTAGAAAAGACTGTTCAAGCAGTCAGGGTTGTATGGCCCTTCTCTGAACGGAGCCGATAAGTTCTAAAATTCAAGCATCCCCTGTCGTTTATCAACACTCAGAACTGAAGTGAAGCTGTAATGTGATAGGCGATAAAATGAGAGGGAGGAGATGCGTGCCGAGGATACCATCCAAGTGTTCACCCTTTCCGCTAGAGATAAACGCAGAAAACCCCATGATAGAATGGCACCAAAACGATTGGGAGCCAACAATTAACGTATTGCTAGTGATGACATGCAGTGATTTTAATGAAAAATGAACCAGTGACTGAGCGAGTTAACAGTGTAATTGGGAGTTGCATTCATGCCCAACATAGCAGTTATACGTCTTTCACACCTTAGAGTTACCAGAGATAAAACAATAACCTACTTCACATTACTGATTTGAATTAAATAAACGATAACCTGAGAAACCCTTGGTATTTAGTCATAATGCTAAGCAGACACAGCTCTCGCTTTCACAGGAAACTACTCTTTCCAGTAAGCAAATGAGGTTATCTTACACTTCCTTTCATCATCTTCAACACTTGCTGCTAGCTTTCCCTTAATTTCCTCTAACATTAGGGGAAACCATCCTATTTCATTCGTACTACCATCCGATATGAAGCACCACTACAGATAAACGGAGTATTTCACTCAATGAGGTCAATATGCACCACATGTGCACTACTATTGAAACAATGTAGTAAGTGATGAAAAACAGAAAAAATTATTACAATAAGACATCGTAAAGAATTACTTATGCTATACCAGAATTATTATACTCCTAAGGCCACGTCTTTATTAACGATGCATGAAGAAGTATATTCAATGTGTATAATACGAAAATATTGAGAACTCGCAAAGGAACGCATAAATGTAATAATTATGGGTTCTATTTAAGATTTCATTACGTAGGCAGAGTTAAGCTCTGGCAAATATTTAATTAATACAAATATTTACAGTTAATTAGACAATTATAGAAAGGAGAGAATAACAGATACAATGTATAATGCATAATTTTGATGATCTAAAACCTGAAATGAAGTATATGCCATGACTAAATTGTCTATAGCGACAAATTCAAACAATAGCGCATGTTATAACTTTTCTGTTAAACATGTAAAATCTAAAATTATCGGATACAGTAAGCGTTAAATCCATATCCATAAGAGTAAAAGTAAAATAAATACTGTTCCTCAGTTATTCAACATGAATACGCCATTTTTCTACAATAACAAATGAAACAGTTACTTTAGGTTTAGTTTTGTTTAAAATTATTTGATTGTAGTGAATAGGAAGCGAGATTGAAGATAACAAATGAAAGTGTGAAAGTAATCTAATAAATAGAGGGAAAGAAAACTAATATTAATCATGATTTAAGTAACAAAAAATTAATGTAAATCTAGAAGAAATATTATTTTGAGTGTTAAATAGCGTGAAAAAGGTGATTTGAAAGAAAAATTTGGCCTTCATGGACGGAGTCATGTAGTATATAATGATTATCAAGGCTTTTGGGCCGTGGTTTAATGAAAAAATAGCCTCCTTCCAGACGTTTCGTTCGAAGCTGTGTCGAACATTCTCAGTGGTGTGGCCGTAACACTCGTATTCTCGGCTGCGACTGATGAAGATGGCTCCGCCCACTCAGAAGATATATAAAAAGTCCTTGAAATCAAAGATTCCGAATCGCTACCATGCTACGAGAACATCATATCTACATCCATACCTATATAATTTTCGTTTCATAAATAAATTCAAAATTTTGCTATGTTATGAAAATTTTAAGTGTTCCAGTTATATCCAATGGACCAATCGGCGGTACGTTCGAATATACTGCGTAATGTGCAATTGTGGTAATTCTAATATAAATGTTTTTATTTGGATGATATATAAATCATACACTACTTTGCTTCGCACTTGCAGACTCTGTACAGGTTAGGAAAAAACCTTGGCTAGAGGGAAATACCAACTCCCAGCCGGGAATCGAATCCAGGGCATTTCGTAAGAAAGCACGTCCTCTGTGGTCTGCTGACTGAGCCAGCACTGTTTTATATCATCTGTGTATCAGATCTAAAGAAATTTAGTACAAACTTATTTTATAGATCTGTCCAGAGATGCTCATTAAATACTATCTATAAAATATTACCTAAGATAATAACTGGTAGACCTAATGAATATATGTTTTCAAATGAGAAAAATGGATTTTTGAAGGGACTTTTCTGTTCAGACTGCATATCTGTAATAGAGCAGATCGTTCAGAAGAGACGATAATTCAATCTATCAATTTCATATATTGAAAGGGTAGAGCCCGACTGTAAAATGCAATGCCATAGAAGGGATTTCAACCACGGATCTTATGGTCTCCGTCCAGCCGCTCTAAACCATTGAGCTCTAAACCATACTATGGCCAACGAGCCAATATGACATTAAATTCTCCAGCTGACTCGTGTTTCCCAGTAAACCACTAGGAGTTCTCATAAACACATGAGTCAACTACTTAAATGGCGATTCGCTATGCTGCAAGTACTTGCCGGGCTTTAGTTTCATTAATTTCCATTAATTGTACCTAATAGTTGTCTGAACTGTAAAGCTAGGGCCTTAAAGTACTTACAGTATAGTAAGTCGACCGCGTCGGTAGCGTAGATGGTAGCGTGTCTGTCTCTCGTTCAAGAGATCCCGAGTTCTGATCTCGTTCAGGGTGAGCTAAGTGGATGAGGTTTTACTGGGTTTCTCCCTTATCAAAAAAGACGAATGTCGGGCAGCTGTAAGCTTCATGGACCCTGGACACATTTGAGCATCATTTCACCCATTTCTTTCACCGTCTGGTATGACTTAACGTTGGAGGACATAAAATTACACAAAAAATATAGTTGTCTCATGTGTTTATGAGAACTAGTGGTTTACCGGGAAAACCACGAGTCAGTTGAGGAATTTAATGTCATGTTGGCATGTTAGCCATAGTAGCTCAATGGTTTAGAGCGGATGGGCGGAGACCAGAAGATCCATGATTCAACTCCCGGCTGTGGCATTGAATTTTTCAGTCTGGCTTTTGATAGAATATTACAAAGAAAACTTTGCGAAATAATGTGTAAAAGAGGTTATATAGAACACCCGATAAGAGTAATTCAAAATTTAATAATAATAATAATGAAGCAAATTAAAACAAACCAAGATGTCAAGCACCGCTACCCAATATCCTCAGCATAGTTTAATATATCGACGATGTCAAAAGACAATGGCAAAAACACTTAAATTTAGGTTTTCCAATAAATAACAAGACCATTAACATCATGCTGTTTTCAGAGGATCAATTAATATTTAGAAATAGAGAGAGTAAACTACAAATAGCAGTACACAAATTGGAGGGAATAGCCATCATGGGGAATTTTAGAGATGAAAAATTGAGGACAAACTAATTGAAATGTAAAATAGTAATAAATAATACAAAATAGAGCAAGTAAATAATTTTACTATCCGTGATTTAAGTATCCAAATACCAAAAGAATTATAATATAAAAATAAAAATATTCTATAGTAAGTGTGGGGAATGCCTCTTCCACATGGATAGAAGCTTAAATACTTGTTTCCATGAATTTTATTCCATATTCGATTGCTTATTTTTCCCCACGTTCCTTTGTTACCTGTCTGTTTTCATTTGGTTCACATTTTCTCTCTAAGAGCATTTTCTCCACAGCTGCAGAGGCATTTGATTCTATGTTTCTGATCCAGTTCTTGATGTGCCCAAAGCTCTTCTCATCGGTGATGTCATAAACCAGCATGATGCCCATGGCCCCCTTTAATAGGCTGTTGTAATTGTTCGGAACCGTTCTTGGCCCGTTGTATCCCATATTTGCAATTATATTCTCTTCCCATCTAATTCTATTGTCCTAATGCTGAAGTCATTCCCTATAGTTGATATAAATATTTTATTGAAAGCAACCTCTGAATACCCAAATTATCAGTAATTTAAATAATCAGTCATACGTCTTTGCCATTGTCTTCTTGGTATCCTATTTTGTAGGGCCCGACGTACTTGAGGGAGACGTACTTCATAGAAGACGTACGAGCACAATTCTACTTACAATCAACAGAAGCAATCAGGGCCCTAGTAAACATCAGGGAAAGGTAGAAAAGTGAAATCTACATCGACTTTTACACCTCACCAGCAATGACGGACGACAGATGGACTAGAGAGAGCAACACGCAGCGCCACGTCACAACACGACTCTCCATCCACAGATTTCACCACAACATATGTGTAAACAAGAAGTTCCACGAGCCAGACTGAGACTGCAAGTGTATATTGTGCGGGCAGAAGTGAGGTAGATGTCACATCATAAAATGCTCGAAAAGGACCAGGACAATTACAGACTAGAGCAAAGACTGAAATGTTAAAATAACCCAATGCTCAAATTTGAGTGTACCTTTCTCTATTGAAACTACAGTGTCTGTGGAACAATAAGGAGAACGGTAGGAAATGAAATATTAAAAAGCTGAATTAAAATTCTATCTATAATGCTATGGAAGTTCTCATGTTAACTAATGCCTGTGAGAACTGGATACTTATGATAAGATAGAAAAAAATTAGCCGAAGTGAAACTCTTACAGAATTAAGCACATTAAACATAAATAACAGAATAAATCAAATAATAAATAACTGGTTAGAACACATAGAAATGAAGGCATTAAATGGATTACCACAGCTTTACTGAAGGTAAAAGTAGAGTTGGACGTCCATACACCAAATGGATGAACTCGATCTCTTGGGGTGAAAACAGGTCAAAACGTCTAAACCGTAAAGTAGAAGAAGAAGTATTTTATAAATGAAATTTTAAACAACTGTGCTACCATTTCCTACATAAAATTATTTAGTGAGTGAGTGAGAATTTGTGGGGATTTAAGGTCTCGTGGATTTGAGCCTGTATTACTACAATGCACGCGATTCAGAATGATATATTTTATTTGCTGCTGGAAAAAGTGATCCTTCTCGTGTGAGATTTTATGCTTCCTGCATTTTACACGGGTACAACATGAACTCTTCTAAAGGTCGTGGTAAATTTTGAAATAGCTGTGCAAAGTCAGTGGAATACAGTTGGATAAATGTTTCAATTTGTGCTTTCTAACAATAAATAAGGTGCATTTAAGTGACCTTTAATGTTAGAATAGCTCCGTTGGCCTCACTACTAGCCGGTTAGTTATTCGAATATTATATCCGCCCAGAAGGTTGTTCTCCATGTAAAACGAGGAAGCCTGTCTTAATCCATATCGGAAAAAAATCACCTGACCTCCTGCACAAAGTACGTGAGTTATGCAGTTTTAGTAATGCAATTAAAATATATATTTTCTTATTGAAGTTTTTGAAATAGTAAGAAATATAGCACTCACATTTGAACCCTGTACCTCATTATGTAAAACGGTGTATATTGTAATTAATTTAAAAGGATAAGCAATTTTAAAATCGTAGAAGTATATAATAATCAGTAAACTTATATTATAATCATTGGCTATTTTCAGGACTTGTGAACGAAAAGTCTATTTTGTTATTGCAGTGAATTGGTAAAAAATGCTTACTTGTTGTCAGTCACTGCATTCTTAAGATAAATAACATTGGCATTTTTTTGATATAAATGCCCAAGTAACATAGCTAGCAATTTTAACATTTTTCGGTATTTTGTTAATTATTGTTACTGGTTTGTGTTGTCAAATTCACTTGTATTTGCTTATAATCTTTTACATTCAGATATTATAAGAAAGAAAGCACAATGGCCTTTCTGTTTATATTATTCTTCCCTGAAAAATAATAATACGTAGTTATATTCTGTTTAAGCTTCATTTATATAGTAATTAAGATCCATCATTCAGATCAAATGAAAAGATCTTAATCTGCAATTAAAAGCAGTATATTAAGATATAAATCAGGGGTGCTCAATTGTGCAGCACACGCTTCCTTCCCCTACATATGTTATTTTCCCCACACCAGTGACTTAGGCAGCGAGAGACAGAGGTAGCAGTCAGTGGCGTTGCTACTAACGTTTATGTATCTTTGTTCCAGGTGAAGCCAGATCACAAAAACTGGAAGAAACAAAATCATCTATTAAATATGACCCTAATACTGGAAATTTTGTACAGCTTTCTTATAAACTGGCTTACCGGAACTTATTGGAAAAAAAAATTAAAACCATTTAGTGAAGGCAAATTTATCAAGCAATGCTTCCTAGTTGCCGCGAAGGAATTTTGTTCCGACTTAGTCTATTTATTTGAATCAGTCAGTCTCGAGGTACATTAACGTGATGTATAGAAGAATTGTATTGTGATTTCGAAGGGCATTTGAAGGACAAAATAAGGCTATTTAATAAGTTTTTCCTCTAACCCTTCACGAATCGGTGGACAGATCTGACGAGGCGCGGTTAATATTATTTCTGAGGGGAGCTGATAATGAATTAAATATCATATTTATGACACAATTGCGACTGTGGGAAGATCTGTTAATTGTAGATATCATTTCTCTTGCTTGCGTTCCGTGCTCACAATATATATCACACTTCTGGAAAAGTATGTAGAACTTTTAAAGCAACTACATTACACATTCACTTCCCAATTTGAAGATATAAAAATATGAGACAAATAATCAATTATTTTGCACTCCTTGCACCTTATCATTGCAACTGCTCACTTCTAAAGAGTCATCTACTTCGTGTTAACTACTACTACCACCAGCTCCTGAGCTATATTGGTGATCTCCAGCTCGTTAGACTACCAGCCATGCTACCTAGTTACATCTAGTCTCTTACGAGTTCCATTGCTGAGCGCTAGGAAGCGTTACTTTCGCCTGTAGAGGGAGCCAAAAGCTAGGACAATTGCTTGACGCTGCACCGGGGGGACCGGCCTGGACTTTTCGTCTGGGATGTTCCGGTACAAGAAAGAGGACTTCTGACATGGATCTCGCGTCATTTAAGACAAATTTCATGGAGTTAGTGCACTTTAAACAACAAAAGAAACCCCAAAGACTTTCAATGCAGTTAAAGAAATAATACTAAATAACCAGTGACACGGGTAATTAATTGACATGTTGCTACAGATTTGAAGACATGAGAAATTGTATATTGTTATATTTCAAATCTTCAGAGTATAAAGTTATCTTAAAAACATCTAATTTTTAAATACTTTGTGCCTTTCCTTAACCATCCTATACGGACCTCTGGTAATTTAACGCTTCCACGTTTTAAGTCATCGCAGGAAACGGTACATCCTTTGAAGTTTCCATGTAGTGAGGCCCCACACGAGCTCCAAATGGAACCCCTTTTACTGCAAAATTCCAGGACAGTAAAATGTTCTGAGAAGGAAGGATGGGAATTAATTAAATCTTTGCCCTGTAATGATTATCAGAGATTACGTTTGTTTGCATATGATTTAATGACAGTCTTTGGCTCTACATATATCTGCGAACAAACTTTTTCAAAGATGAAGTATATTAAAAGTGAGTATCGCAGCAAGATCAGAGACGATCGCCTTGCTTATCTTCTGAGACTGTGCACTTGGTCTTTTGCACCGCATATTGCAAACCTTGTAAAACAGAACTTGTACTACAAAAGTCATCTTAAGAAACATTAGTTTGTAAGCAGTAAACTATGAATGCGAACGCTTATGACTTCCTATACGTCAGAATGATAGCGACGTTCCGTCACTGGATCTCGGTAACCACAGGTAAACGCTCGATTCTATCGCAGCAGGTAGAAATAGGTGATATCGACCTCCCCTTTCTTGCTTTAAATGAGCACCCCAGGTATAAATCATTCTGATTTTTCTTGAGTGTCAATTTGCACCGAACTCAGAATTTGTAGCTATAGTATACATTTATGATATAGAAACTTATTCATTGTTCTAGGTACCCATTCTCTAAGCAAACGTAGTATTTGTCATATTTTCACGTCATTTCTGCGTACATAAGCGTAAAATTAAAGGGGTTTCCTGGCGTCTTTTCCTTTTTTTTTTTTTTTTTTTGCTCAGACTGCTGTTGAAATTTGGCACTGGAAAAAGCGACGTTTTCTTAAGTCAGCAAGATCCAATGCAAGAGTATATTATAATTTGGCCTTTTGTTAGGAAAGTGAAATGGCTCCTATGTCCTTTGCAAAAGCATCAATGCATGAAGCATCAATATAATGCGATTAGATACAAAAGTTCCATGATGTCATTTCAGTCCCTGTAGTACGAGACCGGGAAGTATATTTTGGCTTTAACTTAGGCTTTAGATGTTTATAACTTGTAGCTGAAACTGCAGCACAAGCAATTGGGCGTAAAGGAATTTTGGAGTGTATTTTCGGAACATCACAGAACCTCAGAGCCTTTGATGTGGTAAAATTAATGTATAATGGGGAGCATTCGAGTTGAAGGGCCTATTAAGAGATCCTTAGTCCCCCTTAAAAATCGGCTTAAAATACCGCCCTTTAACTAAGGCTGCTTACCGGTTTCGTAAGTTCATGTAGCAGTTCGTGTAATCGGTGATATTATATAAACTAACTTTTTAGTATGTTTGGAAGCTAATCACTACAAGACAGGCTGACATAATTATCACATTTCATAATGTCAAAGAATATTAATTTCTTGAACAATATCTGTCATGAAGGGGTAGCCGGGATTTGAACCACGGATCTTCTGGTATCCATCCAGCCGCTCTCAGAATTTGAGCTACTATGGCCTGCAGATCGATATGACATTAAATTCTCCAACCGACTCGTGTTTCTCCCAGTAAACCACTTAGGAGTTCTCATAAACACATGATACAACTGCCTTAATGGCGACTTACTATGTTGTAAGTACTTTAAGGCCCGTTTCGGAAAACTACTAGGTACAATTAATGGCAATTAATTGTTCTCTCACACTAGTTGTCTGTCATGTCGGTATGTTGGCCATAGTAGCTCGGTTAGAGCGGCGGAACGGAGACCAGAAGTTTCGTGGTTCAAATCCCGGCTATGGCATTGAATTTTTCAGTCTGACTCTACCCCTTCATAGTGCGTCCTACACACGGCTAGTGTGAAAGAACAATAATTTCCAATATCTGTCATTTCGTGACTGCAATTTTTAGTTAAAATTAGTGAATTCTGAAAGGTCCATTACATCCAACTTCTTACTCATTACATTAGTGAAGGGCTGAGTAGAGCAATTGAGGTAGCCAATTCTTAATGAAATAAATGTGGTCTAAAAGTGAATGAAAACAAAACCAATATTATGGTCTTCAAAAAAGGATACAGGTTGCGTAAGGATGAGAAATGGGAGGTTAATAAAGAGAAGTGGAGGTGGTAAGGATATTTGATTATTTGGGGAGAAGGTTGAGTTCAGATAGTAGTTGGAAAGAACAAAAAAAGATGTCTGTGGCAAAAGGTAAATTGGCCATAAGGGTGATAAGATTATGCTACAGTAAACTGCCAGAAATAAATGTCAAATGGTTGACAGGATTTATACAGTAGTGGTAGAAACTAGAATGTTACATGAATCAGAGTTATGGGGGGTACATAAGGCTTGCAGAGACACTGATAGAGTGCACAGATCCTTTTGTAAATAAGTATTGGGATTACCGATAGCATCACCTAATGGGGCAGCGCTATTGGAACTGGGCAGGCATTCTACTAAAATTAAAATATTGTTAAGGGCAATGAAATATATATATATATATATATATATATATATATATATATATATATATAGAATCGCTAACTTGGAAGAAGGCAATATAATTAAAAAACGTTTTCATATTTAGAAGAGAAGTAAGTGGGGAGGGTCTTGGGCAAATAAAATGAATGAGGTGTTGAAGGAGATAGGTATGGGTCATTCTTGGATGCATGCAGGGTATGGGTATAGAGACTTTTGGAAAGAGGCTAACATTAGAGGATATGGACTAACAAGACATTTTTGCCAATACAAGTGACAAAAGCTAACTGAGGTTATATCGAGAAATAAAAGCAACCTGGGGAGGGAAGGATATATTGACATATGTAATAAGTTAGGGCGAGAAGGTTTTGCTTAGGCGAGAAAAGGAGTGAGAAACTTGAAAGGTATAGGTCAAGATAAGGAGCTAGATAAGTGTCCATTTTGTGGAGAAGAGAATGCAGACTTCCATTGTATATTATATTGTAGTCAAACAAAGATATGGAGAGAGCAGTCCTGGCTACGTAAACGGGATAATTTGGGGAGCGAAGTAAGAGTCAATAAAAGGGGAAAAGAACAGATGAAAAATAGGGAATTATTTAGGGAAAGTTAAGGAGAAATGGCTGAAAACAATTAAGAGAAAAGTGTAGATTAGGATAGGTGAAATGGCAAAATCTGTGGAAAGGAGTAGAGGCCCACCAATACACAAAATATATGGCGTGATCCCATAGCTTATACACGATGTTCCTTTTTGTCAGTAATTATCCCGTGCACAATTTGACGTCATCAATTGAATCGCTGATGGAGCGAGTTTATATACGATTCCCCTAGCGGCTTGCGATCGTATTAGATATGTTGACAGCAGCTTTGAGGCGTCCCTCTACCAGCAGGTTTACTTTTTGAGACGTGGGTCTACCCAAGTAATATAAAAGTGCGTAATTTCGCTTGGTGCGTAGATACGACAACTTCAGACACCGCCTCCAAAATTGGCATTTCTGTGGGATCTGTGCACACAATCCTGCACGAAGATCTGAAAATGCTCAATCGGCGATCCTCTAAAACAACGTTCTCCACTCGCTGTATCATGTCGTCAGACTGGCTGGTGTGAGGCCGTGACTGTCTTGGTTTGGTGTCACACGATGTTCTGTCTTCATTGAACTGTAATACATAGGAACGGACATTAGACACATTCATGGTACCATCACCACATACCTCACCTAACTGGCCATGAATTTCAATAGGTTTAACATCATGAAAATGTAGAAATTGAATGGTTATACGCTATTCTTGTGCAATGAAAACGTCGCCATTTTAAAGTATCAAAAACAGTCCTTACTCTCCTCGCTGCCACTAGAGTTCTTTGCACTGTATAGTGCTGCCATTTCTGTCACTCATTCACACTTAGGAGGTTTTATAAATTGAAGGCACCTCGTATGTCCCACCATAATAATAAATATACATGCATTCTGCATTATTATAAAGCGGTAACTTAGTTATGTCAATTTTTAGGCAATAAAATGAAGTAGTTATTCTCACGAATAACTAAAAATGTCGTAAAGGATACGATGGTTACGGTCATGAAGAAGAGGATTATTCTGGTATTTAAGTGCACATGAGGATTGACACATTAATTTTCTGGAAAACTCTGGAAGAAGTGGATGGGCTACAGCACAAAGCGGCCATTCTCATAAGGACAGCTGGGCAGCATGTCCAGATATTCCATTCCGATCTCGGTGACCACCTCCATTCTGCACAGGTCCACCTCTGCCCCACAATGAAATGTAGTCCTGAAGAAAGGCATTCTTCCAAATACATGGTTAAAGCAAAATTCAAACCAGGTTCAGTTTCCTGTCTGGTTCACTGATGTATTGTTCTTATAAGACCATCTAAAAGATTCGGTAGCTGATGATTCGTAACAACAGCAGCAACAACTTATCCAAGTGTCTCAGGAGCATCATCTCTATTAAAAGAAGCAATTTGAATCTTTCATGTGTAAGAATGTTATTATCAATATACAGTATAGAGTCATCACTTCAAGAGTTCAAGGTCCCTATGAGTCCGTATTTCTAGGCAGGCTGTACTTTTAATATGTGCATTAAAATGTTTAGTGCACGGTTGTAGTCACCATATTGAACTTATATTTGGTACCATTCTTTTGGGATATATTTTCACTTGGTTCTCTTCTCCAGTCTATTTTAAGGAAATATGTAACATGGCACGTTTATTAACCTACATAAGATATTTTAGCTTTATTACTATCTCTGGGGATAATTTTTTAACGTGCCTTGCCTGTCAGAATCCTACAGTTTCGGGAAATGCCGGCGGAATTCCTATCAGGGTCAATCATTGACCAAGAGTAGGCAATGACCACTGTGGATTTATATTGTCCGCAGATTGTGTAGTACATGAGAAGTTACGTCATGGAAATATGTGATCCTAAGTCATCATGATACCATATTTCACCCCTGAGAAACGATTCCACTAAAAATGGATTAATAACTTGATTAATGTTCGCTTTTATTTTTATTTATTTCTGGCTAAGCGTGTATTTACCGGAAGTAACATTGAGATTCTTTATATGTAGACTAATATACCTATATAGGTATCAATACTAATATGTAAATTAATATATATTAAGTATATTCATGTGCATAAGAATTATGTATACTGTTTATACAATTAAGATGTCTCTTTGAAATGGTATGTTACTGTTATATATTTATTTTGTCCAACTTTATATCTCACAATTCACTCTCACTTAAGGTTCGAGTTCAGCTTCCAATTCCATTTCCATTACCTCATTTGACACTTCAGTTATGAGAACTTCACTTCATTTTATTTTTACACACACTTCAGTTCAATTTTCTTTGGCGACGTAGTCATAAGGAAGAACGCCCGACATAGCCTCTTCTTCCAGACGGTTAACTTGCAAAGTTGAATACAATAACTCTCCAATCCCTTGCGTAACAGTATCATTGCTCAACACAAGAGTGAGTATAAGCTCTCTCGAACAACAGAGCATTTCGTCGCATCAGAAACGCACTCGCTATCTCCCTGACTCACTCAATCTTTCTTAATCACTCGTTCTCACACTCCGAAAAAAGAGAAGCTTCCACCGTGTTCTAGAATGTTCGAGAGGACTTCCCAATAACGCTGTATCACTGCGGCATCCTATATGTAAAATCACACTTGACAACCCTTATACACTCCTAAAGCAGGTTAGTAAAGGGCCATAACATAGTTTTATATTGCTTTCTACTCTAATTTATTTAGTTTCTGAATGCGTAAATGAGTTGCTCGTCAAAGTTGTCCTCTACAACCAAATTGGAAGCTCTTCGAAAAGAAAGACATAAAAAGTACAAATTTCCAAAGAAGTAATTACTATAAAATAACTTATAAATAATCATCCGAGCCAGAGTAAGATTACTTGCACCGTAACAAAGAAAAGAAAAACTACGCCAAATAGTTTCTAAATGCAAGTACTTTCGACGTACCTGGAAAAGAAATTGTATTTAAATTGTGCTGTGAAAATTAAATTAAATAAATGTCCAAAATCGTTACCTATAGCTCCACTTACATAGTTTTAGGTTTGGGGTCAATAAGTTATTGATGAAAATATGTTTGCCTTAGCCATGCAATCGCGGCATTAAATGTCCCATAAAACGACATATACGGACAAAAAATTGTCAACTTCCAATGTGCCTTGATGGAATATTCTGTTGAACGCGACAACGTTGATAGAATAGTAACTGTGTATAATTAAAGGCACAGGTTAATTAGAAAGGCCATAAAACCTTAAAGCATCGTATGTAACAGCGTCAACAGAGCGGACAGTAACATATGGATCACGCTTTTGGCACCCAACCAGTTACGTTCTGTTATCCCATAGCTGGACAAGAGCCAAATTGTCATTGGCACACAACATATCATCCCTTCCTCTCTTGCTTACACCCCCTGTCGTTTCACTGTAAAAACGGCTTCTTATGCACTTACAGAACAGCATTCAAGTGACAATCGAATATCGGGGAGGGGTTTTTCAAAGTCCTTTAACTGAAGCTTCCATTTCAGTACATATGGAAACTAGGAAGCATCTAAATGTTAACTGCAACACGCTTAAACGTTTAATGTACATTGTACCATCAAGATTAAATGTAATAATTAGTAATTTAATTATATTTTATAAATAACACATAGCACAAAGCGATTGTAAGGTTGGCATTTTTTAGGTTTACTTATACATTAAGATAGACTGGCTTTAACCTAATTTCAAAATTCTCAGAATAAATATTATTCATTATAATTGGAATAATCGCTTAAAATACTACGAATATATCTAGAAATTGTATGCCTTTCCAGCACTTGATTCCAGTTCATCATTATGTTTAGAATTCAGCCATATAAAATACGAGTAGGTTTTAAGATACATTTTTCATCATTTTCATTATAAATCTAAATGTAAGTGTTAAAATAATTTAAATGTAAATATTAAATTCTTTCTTAAACAGAGTCATCAACAGTTTTTCTTATTTACGCATAGACATTTCCATGTTTTTATACATTTACCTTTCCCTAAAGTTTGCTTCATTAATTTGGCAAGCATTAATGCCGTTCAAACATGTGGTTTCTGAATGCGCCCCTCCATACGTAACAATGATAGCATTGGATGATATTGGAAATTGTACATTGAGTACTTTAACAGTTTAATGAGAAACTTTTCGAAACACTGTAAATTGGCTATAGCCTTTATTACATCAGAATTAATTAATTAACTAATTAAAATAATTAATTGTACAAATTAGTAAAATTAGCGAGGTTCAGGTCTGGCTCCATTATTTCGTGGTTATACACTACCATTTCCATTAAACTGGAAGTTGTATAGCATTTTATTCCTGACTGACCATATATTTAAAAGAAAGCTCTGATGTGTTAAATTCACATGACATTCCCTGCACATGTCATTTATTTCTGTGTATCTCTTGCAAACGTGATTCAAAAGCCTATGTTTATAACTAATTCAAGTTAATTGATGTAAACGCCTATAATAACAAGCTTCATTACGCCTATCTCTAAAGCAGAAGCTAACTGGACACCAGGTCAAATTAAATGATTCCTAAAAGTTTGTAGTTGTATTCTGGCCTTTCATTCATACTATTTTAGTGATTGTATATATATATATACAAAATATATATATATAAAATATTCCACAAAAAATTTAATTAAATCGTATGGTGAAAGAGATCTTCACCCTCCATTTACTTTTCTTTTTTCGTTTACACTTTCGTTTGGTGTACTAAGATTTTCCATCCTTTAAGCTTTATTCTTGATACCCAATAATAACAAATGTCTTCCTAAAGATGGGGGTTTAAGATATGCATTTTAATTTGCCTTTAATGTCACAAATATGTTATGTTTTAGCCAATGTAATTACAGGGCTTTTTGAGAAATTAACCTGTTTTTCAATATTCTTTATGGAAAGGCCAGTTTTGGATGGATAGATAATATTCGCAAATGTTAAAATGTTCCTGGTTTCATGCATTATGGAGACTTAAGGCTCGTCCATTGGAGGTTAAGACTGAGACGCCTGTACCAAGGAAATCTCTTTGAACTTCGCGGAAGAGTTAAATTATTTTGCTCCGTTGTCATTCGTATACAACATAAAGGTGTAGAGAAACGAAGTCATCACAAAAGTAGGGGAAGTCATGTGTTACATGGTAACAAGTAATGTGATATTATACCAAAGCCAATAGGAGGTATAATGATGACAGAAATCCGCACGACCAAAGGTGGGAAGGAAAATTCAATTAGAAGCGATTGCTTTGACCTACAGCTTATGGGATACTTCTGTATATAATCCAGCAACAATTGGCACATTATGTGCCACAAAAACTCACGTCACTGTGAGAGATATTTGTGCACAATTGCAGTTAAAGCGTTCTGCTAAAAGTTAACATGTCTGTAGTCCATCCCGGCTTAATTAACTGGAAACCGAGAAGGCGCTGATAAGTTTTGCACTTAAGACGTGCCGCGAAAACAAAACCCCGGGAAACTCAAAGAGTTCAAGTGCAGATATTAAACTGGTTCGTCGAGAAAACAAACATAAACGGTGTGCGTTCAATGCTGGCGAATTAAGAAATACGGCTGAAAATTCCTGGTAAGGATTTGCATCATCACCAATTTCAGTTTTCTATCCTTAGAACTAATATTTCCTTTACCTTTACGCCGCCTGTAAGCACATATCCTTACTCTCAAGATAATCTTAGCCAGGGTTGCTCATCCTTTAGACAAAGCAGAAGCAGCGGGTTTCAACGGGGTAAGCAAGCCAAATAGCAGACGACTACAGTAGAAGGGAAAGAGTTTCACAGCACTGAAAGGGGTTTTAACAGGAGACCCGACGCGCGAGCCGGGTCAGTCTATAGGTTCGACGGTCTGTGGCTCACAGGTAAGACTAGAAGTTCCTACTCCAATTATCTAAGACTATCACTGAGACTTCCAGTGCCCTAGATAAAGCTAGAATTTAATAAATAATACAATGGGTAGAAGCCGGTACGCAATGAATATTTTTAAGAGCTGTGTTAGGTATTGTTCAAGGTAATCGTTAATTACTACAGGGTTTATGCTAGAGGCAGAAACTGTTTAGGTCCTTAATATGATTTATCTAATCGTTTAGAACCAGATGGATGGATAAGGGTGTTCTTCGACCAGCTAGGCTCTTCATTTACATATAGAGTACCCTTTATTTGCTTTGTTGCGCTCTTGGCTTCCCCCAAGCTCTCTGAATCAAAGAGCAAAACCTTTTTTGGTCGAGTGCAAAAGCGCTCTTACTGTCCGTGACGTGTACTAATACCTTATTATACTGAGCGTTAAATCCCCATTTGCATAAAATAAACAAGGTTCCCTCGAAAGTCCAAGATATAACATGGGTTGTCCTTAGCAATAAACAGTAATGAATGCATATATATTCATGAGCATATATGGGTAATACGCCGATCACTGTATGCTCGTGGAATTACAATGCAGCATAGGGTGATCTTCAATAAAACGACCAAACAAATAATGGAAATTATAAATCTGCAGAAGTGAAAATCCAACGGAAATTGCTATAAGTTCTGGTTTTACAATAGGAAAGTCTTAAATGGCCAAGTTCCTTCCATGTATCCAAGATAATATTACTGACAATGGGGCTGAATCTTTTCATTTTTGTACAGGTACGCAACTATAAAAAAACTGAGGAAGAGTTGGTATAAGTAGCAGTTTAAATAAAAAGTTATATCTAAGTTAACCACATAAAATAACATCATTTTCTCTGAAACGTCTATTGTTCTTATCACTAGCTGTACCTATATAGTAGGGGAGAGTCGTGCAGTATCGGCCGGCATGTAGTACTGGCCACTACTGTGATTTTCCTTTTCGCCTCCATGTGGCAGAATTTTCAGGAAGCAGTAGCAAGCTTGTGCATCCACGTGCACTAGAGTCGGATATCTTCTTCCTCTCTTCAGTTCTTTGTTTGCTGTGAGTGCTTGATGGTGGTCAGTGTAGCTCTTAGCGCACGGAAGATATTCTGAGGCTTATAGCAGCGCTATATTTGAGATCTCTGAAAACCAATAAGCTAAACATTTGTCAACTGAGCGGAAATACTGACAGTAACTTCCCATGCTTTTGTATTCTACTATTGTTATATATGTGGCATTGCAATGTATCAAGATCTCGCAGTAGTGGAGAAGGTATTTAGATTCTTTTCTAGATTACACTTTAGGATTTAATGAAGAAAATTTTTAGTAGGTTTTGATTGATATTTCGTTTTCTTCTTTTTCTTTCAATTTTATATATATATATATGTGTGTGTGTGTGTGTGTGTGTGTGTGTGTGTGTGTGTGTGTGTGTGTGTGTGTGTGTGTGTGCGCGCGCGCGCGCGTGCAATTTTAATAGTTTTATTTATACTTATATACTTTTTGGAAATTTTTATAACTGGCTTTTGCCATGACTTGTTTTTAAGGGCGCTGATGACCGCCGTAGTTGAGCGCCCTTATACACATCATCATCATCATCATCATCATCATCACTGACAATCTATATCGTAACAGAAAAGACAGTGTCCGATACTGCAAGACACTTTCTACAATCCTTATAATTCTAGCTTTTTTACTTCAGATCAATAAAGTATTATAAATAAAAAATAAAAGTCCTTAAATTACACTATCTATAGGATATGTCTTGAGGTAAGAGAATAATATAGTAAGATTCCGATTAACCACCGCAGTTACAGAGTAAAGTCAAAAAGTTTAACCCGGCTGATACTGCACGACCTTTCCCTATTATCCTGCTCTAATTATTCGAAAGTTTATTAAAGTAAAATTCTAAAATAGCCTCATAAAATCTAAGTGCAAGTCCTCTCACTCTCATTCAAAATTAAGCCCTAATACCAACTCAGCTTCACTATCAACAAAATCAATAAAACTCCTATTCGCTTAAGCAAAACAGAATACAAACCAAACTTTATACAAAGTTGAAAAAAAAAAACAAATAACTTGATAGATAGAGTCAACATGAAAAATTTAATTCCATGGACGGGATTTGAAACACAGATCTCCTGGTTTCCGTCCATTCGTTCTAACACATTGAGCTACCATGGCCAACGTGCCGTCGTGACATTAAATTCTCCATTTGACTCGTATATTTCCCCGACAAACCACTAGGGGCTCTCGCACCCGAGATACACTGTTTCTCCGACTTACTATCTTAAGTACTTGAGACTAAAGCATCATCATATAACTCTTATTATTTTAGTTACTTGATGGAAATAAATCATTTCTTCACACTAGCCGTATATAGGCTAAGGTTTGGTAGATACACTCAACATGAAGCATTTAATGCCATGGCCTGTATTTGAACCACGGATCTACTGGTTTCCGTCCAGTCACTCTAACCCATTGAGCTACCATGGACAACGTGCCGTCCTGACATTAAATTCTCCATCATTAAATTATCGCATCAATTAACCACAGTAATAACAGTTAAACGATGAAGCCTGGGACTCAAGTACTTACAATAGTAAGTCGCCACAAACGGAGTATCTCGAATGCGAAAGCCCCTAGTGGTTTACCGGGGAAACATGTGAGTCAAATGGAGAACTTAATTTCATGACGGCACTTTGGCCATGGTAGCTCAATGGGTTAGAGCGACAGGACGGAAACGAGGAGATCCGTGGTTCAAATCCCGGCCATGGCATTAAATTATTCATTTTGACTCTTATCAAAAGCTTAGCCTATATGCGGCTAGTGTGAAGAAATGATTCATTTCCATCAATTAACTAAAATAACAAATAACATGTTAATAATAAAATCAAGATATGAATAGCCTATATTTTAAAAAACCAAAAAGTATTTAAGCTATGTTGTTAATATTTTTAAAATAAATATACATAAATACACATATTGAATCTTTGAATTCGATTCTTCTAATGTATAGCTTTGAATACTGAAAATGGAAATGGCTTTGTGCATTTTACTACTGTAAGTTTTATGGAAAACTAAAATATCACATCTGGTTTTCATTGTGCAAATGAAAACAAATTCTAATACCATTGTCATTAATTAGGGTTGATATAAAAACTAGCTTGAAACTATAGTTGAAAACATTGCTATTACATTTCAATATATTACAAGAAATATTTGACAGATATCTTAAGTTTTTAATTTAACGCCCTGTAGATTTTACATGGAACTATCAAAACGGAATATTTATGTCCAACTCGTTTTGTACTCAACAGCTCAAAGCTTATAAAGGATGCTACCACCCAGCATTAAAAACACCACACCTCTTTTGCAGGCAAAATGGAGGAAAAAAGCAGCTACGTTAATTAGTGATCAAAGGAGAGAACGGTGACGAAGCAAAATCTTATTTCTGGCATTGCTTAGAGAAAGCGATTAATTAGACCGTTGGAAGAGCCGTCCCTTGCTTTATGACAGACTCCTTATCAGAGAATATGAAGCTTTCGTCTTCACTAGCTATTCGTGTATATGCTGTCGGAGGGGGAAATTCAATTTTCAAAATGCTGGAAGAGTAAATCCATGATGGGGATTCAAACGAATAAAAGCAAAAAGGAAAGGGTGAAATCAAATAACAGAGGATCGGTTTACTCTCGTCGAGGAATTAGTTCCTGTAGCTCTCTCTTTCCATCAAATGTTTAAAGAGCTGTATCCGAAAGCACGTTTTCTTAGTATAGGCTCAGAGGGTTGAAGATGTTGAAAAACGCTTAAGAAAGGAAAGAGAGGTAAGCTTAGCAGTGTGCATTGAATCTGTTTGTGTTTATATCTCATAAAACGGACCTCTCTCTCTCTGTGCCATATTTTACCTTTTAAAGCAACTATACTAACTAAAACTGTATTCTACCAATACGCGTGAGGAATGCAGTATACTCTGTAGTGAGGTGAGGGACCACACATTGAGTAGGCTAGAATGTACTTATCCTCCGATTTTATTCGCCAAACCACTCCTGGTGAGTGCTGATAAAGAATATTTGTTTTTCTGCTGGGGTGTCCAGTAAGCCTTAGGATTTTATTTTCGCGGTTTAATGTTCTGGCCAGCATTCCGGTAAAGTCAGGGCCTACAGAGATGCCGAATCATCTTGAAGATGGTCTAGGCTTGCATTACTCTTGAGCTGACTTTAGTTAACGAGGTACTCGAATATTAAATATTCCGAATTCTCGGGTTTTAATTTTACTACTTTATTTAGATTTTATAAATTTGTTTTAACTATAAATTCCGTTAATTACCAACTTTATTGGGAATTAATTTTCCCACCAGGGTGCTAAATAGTTTTATATCTATAAGTTCCAAAATATTCACCATCTTCATACTACAAAACTTACTTTTCGAAGTTAATTTAGTGTTATAGTGTATGTAAAACTACTTAGCCCCATGATGCAAAAGCTCTAGATGTATTGGTCTCCAAATGTTTTGCTATTTTTAAACGTTTGACTTGGCTACTGGACCAGGAAAATACACTTGCAACGTCAATTAATACGTTCTTAAGTCTTTTGTAAGTGTTCACTTTAGTAAAGACCTTGCTTCATGCCATTATATATATGATACTTCTTCTTAATAAATTCTAATTTACTCTACTTCTCAAACTAATGTAACTAGCCAAATTTCACAAGAATGTACTTGCAGAAGAGAACAACTGATATGACAAATTGTGTTTCATGCGAAACAAAGGATAAAAGCAAGAAATAATTGTGATACAAAGAGGATACGTTGCATTTAGTTTGAAAAGTATAGGCATCCTTTAATTAGACTGTATCCATGGCATTTTAAAATTTAATGAGGAAAGTGACATGAAAGGAAAGTGGTCTTGTGGAAGTATCTTGTGAGACAAATTTGAATTTCTATAGCATAGCTCATTCTAAATTAAGCTGGAAGCGAAAAGGGAAATCAGACGGAAACCAGAAGATCCGTGGTTCAAATCCCGGCTATGACGTTGAATTTTTCAGTCTGGCTCTACCCTTTCATAGTGCGTCCTACACAAGGCTAGTGTGAAAGAACAATTAATTTCCATTAATTGTACCTAATAGTGGTCCGAACTATAAAGCCCGGGCCTAAAAGTACTTGCAGCATAGTAAGTCGCCATTAGGGTAGTTGTGTCATTTGTTTATGAGAACTCCTAGTGGTTTACCGGGAGAAGCGCGAGTCAGTTGGAGAATTTAATGTCATGTTGGCACGTTGGCCATAGTAGCTCAAATGGTTAGAGCGGCTGGACGGAAACCAGAAGATGCGTGGTTCAAATCCCGACTATGGCATTGACTATTTCAATCTGGCTCTCCCTTTCATAGTGCATCCTACACACGGCTAGTGTGAAAGAACTGTTAATTTCCATTAATTGTACCTAATAGTGGTCTGAACTATAAAGCCTGGGCCTTAAAGTACTTACAGCATAGCAAGTCGCCATTAAGGTAGTTGTCTTATGTGTTTATGAGAACTCCTATGTGGTTTACTGAGAGAAACACGAGTCAGTTGGAGAATTTAATGTCATGTTGGCACGTTGGCCATAGTAGCTCAAATGGTTAGAGCGGCTGGACGGAAACAGGAAGATCCGTGGTTCAAATCCCGACTATGGCATTGGATTTTTCAGTCTGTCTCTACCCTTTCATAGTGCGTCCTACACGCGGCTAGTGTGAAAGAACAATTAATTTATAATAATAATAATAATAATAATAATAATAATAATAATAATAATAATAATAATAATAATAATAATAATAATAATAATAATAATAATAATAATAATAATAATAATAATAATAATAATAATAATAATAATAATAATAATAATAATAATAATAATAATAATAATAATAATAATAATAATAATAATAATAATAATAATAATAATAATAATAATAATAATAATAATAATAATAATAATAATAATAATAATAATAATAATAATAATAATAATAATAATAATAATAATAATAATAATAATAATAATAATAATAATAATAATAATAATAATAATAATAATAATAATAATAATAATAATAACAATAATAATAATTCCTCATATGTGTCAATATTTCGAAAACCCACACTATTAGGTTATTTTTTGGCAAAAGTAGCTTTTCAAGAATAGAATTTACATGGAAGTTGGCAAACAGCTACTGACAAAGAAGAAGAAGAAGAAACCGTGACAAAATAGGGTATGAAGATTAAATTATTCCGGTCTACTTCCTGTATATTAGTGCACCTTATTTTCAGAGTTCGTTTCTCGCCTATTTAATTTAATTTAGAAAAATGCTGTTGTATTATTCATATTTCCTATAAACATATTTGGTGACCAATGGATGTATATACAGATTTACATTCATCGTTATTGTGGCTGGTGCGCGGCTGTTTCATTGGGATAATAAGAACGTTTTCCGAAAGTATGATTCAGCTATTATTGACCCCTGAATGAAATATTGGATGGAAATATTACGTTACACTGTATGCTCAGTACTCAAGTTCGCAATATGCATTAGAGTTTCGTAATTACCACGGGAATATTGCCTATTCCACTATGTAATATATGAGTAGAGGACACTAATACATTTGTGGCATTCCAGTTTGCAACATAATATGTACAATCCTCCCAATCTCCTCCTAGAAAACCGAAACTGAAATCATGTGGACCATAGTGCTGTTTAACCAGTCTGGCTAGAGGCGACTGAAGGTGAGTGAGCAAAGTGGGTGCAATGATGATCATATGACCTGGATTACGCTGACCGTATCTGCCTGTGATCAAGATCCCAACAGCAGCATTCTCTACGCAAACGAAGTCCATATAATGTAATACAGCTCACGAAGTTATGGAGTAGGGTTTTGTAGCATTATTTGATGATAAATTATATAAATAAACAGTGAAAATGAAGTTTTGTTTCCTTGAATTCTTGTGATATGTGGTAAGAAAGATTCAAATGCATGCCATGCATTAGAACATTTTAGTGTAACTTTTTAGTGTTCAATCCCAGACTGCGGCACTATAATTCGAACTCTTTTGTCGAGCCACAATCCGTACTGAAGGTTATTTCTCCTGGAGTCAATTACTCTTACGAACAGTAAAAGTAAGTTTCAAATACAGTTGCGGAACATTACTCTGCATCCACTGAGATTTACTTTTATCTAAGTAAGATTGTGGCAATTGCTGGTCATTTCGGTTTCAGTAATGAGAATCTTTTGTTTATCTGGCAATTCATATTTTATGTAGCTGGCATTTAAATTTACTATTTACTTTCCTTGTTTAACCTTCTTAGTTTGTGTATGGAGAGAAATGACATTATTTAGAAACGTTCTCTCTCTGTAGTTTGACGATTTCAATATGATACTAGCTTTGTGGATGAATAAAAATAACACGAACAGCAATAATGTCCTTGATTCATTGTCATCATCATAAAATTAGCGGTTATTTAACTACTCACGTATATATCTCCCTTCTATTACGACCATATTGAGTACTTTGAAATGTTGATGGTATTTTCGTCATTTTAACTTATTTTGATATGTGTATTAACTTCTGAATTCATATTGTCCCATGAAGGGGGGTAATACTTTAAATTAAATAGACATTTCGCACCAGCGGCCGGCAGTACAACTCGGGAAATTTGTGAGAGAAGTCAGTTCATTCCAAGTATATAACTATTTTCGTGATATTCAAGCAATCGCCTTACATTTAGAAACAATAGTTTAGTTACTATATATTTAATACATTGTCGCGAAACCGTATCTACGATCGCGCGGCTTGTTTACACAAAAGGAACTGATAGGCGGCCAGTATGAAAACCAAGAGCCAGTAGACAAAGATAACATCCAGATAAAGGTCTGCCGAAACAAACAAACTGAGATAAATGGAAATTTCTAGTTTCTTCTTGATTGATAGAGATTGTTCTGTTTCTGGTTTATTTTCGAATAATCTAGAAATTATCAAGGGGTATTTAAGGAAGTGATAAGTTGGGAAACGTGAATGAATGAGTCGCGAGAAGTAAGCAGAGAACAGCAGAGAGTTGTGAGTAGACAGTAAACAGCTGTAAACAAATACTGTGAAACTAGAGCTGATTGGTATTGTCATCGACCTTGGCAGATTGTGTTGTGATATGTAATGTAATCCTGCTGCTACGGAGTGTATTTCTGCGCAAATAAAGAACATTTAGAATTTCGGCAAATTGTACTTTTTATTCTACGAACCCACAAAGTCACAATAAATAATCTTGGTCGTATGAAAGTATATAATATTTTGAAGTAAGCCTTCGTTATCTTAACATCTTTAGAATTTGTTTATTTAAATTGTAGGAGTATGCCTGATAAGGAACAACTGATTCTGCGACTTCAAATTATTGCCACTCAAAATGTGAGATTTCCCAGAGAGTTGCTGGACTACAGTTTCCATTGACCATAACTGCCTTATTTGTAAGTGGAAGGAAATGCAAGTGAATATAAACCAATATTCCATAGGCATTTTGATAAAAAGCAAACATGTAGAATAAAACAACAGAGATACACACATATAACACGGAGTTTTTTTTTTTGGTGGGGGGGGGGTAATTTACGTCCTCCAATATTAAGTCATATCGGACGGTGAACGAATTGGATGAAATGATGCTCAAATGATTTCAGGGCCCATGGAGCTTAGATTTACCCGAAATTCGTCCTGAAGGATAAGGGAAAATCCCGGAAAAAATCTTATCCAGATAACTCACCCTGACCGAAATTCGAACTCGGGACCTCTTGAACGTGAGGCAGGCATGCTACCATCTACGCTACTGAGGTGGGCACACGCAGCGTTAACTGAGTTGTGAATCCAGTTTTTTTTTTTTTTTTGGTTGTTGTTACTGTGATTTACATCCTCCAACAATAAGTCATATTGGTCGATGAATGGAATAAGTGAAATGATGCTCAAATGAGTCCTGGTTCCATGGAGCTTAGAGTTTCCCGATATTCGTCTATCAGGATAAGGGAAAACATCAGAACCAACGTTATCAAGGTAACTCACCATGACCGAGATTCCAACTCGGGACCTCTTGAACTTGAGACAGACACGTTACCATCTACGCTACCCAGGTGGGCGTGAATGAAGCTGAATTAGCTAGTGAGGAAAATAACTATTACAGATCATTGTATTCCAAAGCAATGGTAGCTATAGGTAAGATAAGTGTCATTTCTATATAAAAGATTTGATATCGTTCTTAGATAATTTATTCTGGTAAACAACATTTTGTATCCAGCGAAACAAATCAGAAGTTAAGCGTGACATAATACTGAGCAAGCTTTATTTTTATATCTTGCAAGAGCTAGTCGTAAGTCAAACTCAGATCACCTTACCTTAAAAAACTGGACCATGGCCTGCGAACCCGACTACTGCCCTCATTCCCACATACGCAAAGTAGAGATGGGCGATCATCCAACCGATACGGGAAGAAGATGTTGTCAGCATTTCGACATACCTAGTCGAAAAGTTGGCTTTCATGACCAGGGTCGCTTACCTATCTTAAGCTCCTCAATTTCGTCAAGATGCCCAGTGGGCACCGGACTTAAAATTCCACCGAAATTAAAGGATTGCAATAAGTAAAGAATCGTGATGTATTTCAAAGAAATATTGCATCTTTGTGAAACGCATACACGTGCAGTTGAGCTGAGTTGTTTTAACAAAAGAAACATAGGAGAGAGGGTTTCTCAGCAGGGTTCTAAAGGAATAACACCTGACTCCGTTTGAATAGGTATTCTTCGGACCCTTAATAATAACATGACTGAGACTAATAATCACAATGGACAAAGTAGTCACAAAGGGAATCTTTGTATGAAAAGACAGGACTTCAGAAGTGAAAGTTACACACCCACGCACAGTTGTGCCAAGTGAGGACACACAATCCACGGCGTAAAGCCGATTAAGGCAGTCCTCTTCTTCTGTCTTATTCGAAGGCAGATCAGAACCGGTGGGAAGATCTGTCGATTCATACTTAACTAATTAAGTATTATAGAGTAATAGTCATTCCACCTACAGTGACTCTAAACAGTGATATTTTGGTAACCCTTGGTCGGCAACTTCGAGATTGATGTGATGATAAAAAGAAGCGGTCATTAAATCAGTTTGAAACGGGAATTCTAGTGTCATTAAAACCATCGTTACTCATACATATCCACGCATACCCTGAGAGTACCTCATTGCTGCACTCTGCGCCACCATCATTATATTTTATTGCGTCAAACCTTACCATAAGGGTATTAGGTACGACTGATTTCCATAAATATTTTTCTTTATCAACGTGCGAAGATGATGAATAAAACCTGAGTGAAGCTGAAACATTTTTGGGGTAGATTTGTATAACAGTAACAGAGAGATGTGTAAGACTTACAGAAACTATTTTTCGTCCAGTGGTTAGTCAAGCAATTCAAGCAATTTAAAGAAGTATCAATGCTACGAGTATTTTAACACTCAATTTTGTACAATCTCCATCCAAAGAGCAATGTACGAGTTCGCCGTCGCTGTCAGATCATACCAAAATATCTGTATGTGATCAGCAAAACAAAACCATTTTTATATAATTAACAGCAGCCTAATTCAGTGATAAATGATCCACTTTACAGCTACTTATAATCTGGAATCAAATATCTAGTACTGAGTAACTGTCTTAAAATTCAGTATCAGTATCTTCTCCTTACTAAGTTAAACAATGCATAATTCAGCTATAGCTAACGGTACAATCTAAATTTATCGTCAAATGTTTTCGCCAGTCAGTGAAAACAAACAACAAATAGGGAGCAAAACGCACACATACGTGTAAACAGTTGCTGCTTTCTCTTTTTGCGTGTGGTTTAAAGCGAGTGCTATTATGAAGTAAGGGAACCACATGGGCTGAGCCACAGCTCATGAATAATATACACTTGAGCCGACATAAAAAATAACCTCAAAAGTGGGTATGTTGTTTTTCAACTTCCGTGTACTTCTGCTTCAGAGCCTGCAAGAATAAAATAAACACTCCACAAAAGATTTGCACTTCTTTTCAATACCCATGTACTACTGTGCCTCATATCAAAGCAAGCTATATATACAGTGTTTGAAAATCACAGAGACGGAACGTCTATAAAAACATACGTAGGGCTTAATAATGCCTGTATGGAGTTTATTTTGTATTACAGAGAGAAGCGAAAGCTAAGGATTCATTCATACCAAATTTATTAAAAATAGTAAGGCCTATAATATTGTATACAGTACTACTGGCTTACCAGCTTCTCAGTCCAGAATTCTCGGGTTATTTCCAGTTAAAAGGTGGCAGTGCTTCTTCAACTAACAGAACATAAGTATATCTTAAATTTTCAATAATGTAGAAATAAAAAAATAAAAAGAAAAGAAGAAAATTATTCTCCATCGACGAACCGAGCGGGATGGCTCAGGCAGTTTCATCTGTGGCCCGCATCCGGGAGGGCGATGTTCGATACCGTTGGCCGCCTTACTTGACCCATGGGGTTTTTCGGGTGTTTTCCCGGGTTGCTAGGCGAATTCTGGGTAGGTAAACTACATCCCCCGAATTTCCTGTCCCTCCATTTCATCTCCATTATTGTTTAATATCATCTCTCTTTCAGGGTAGAAGTGTCGGCGGGAGTCTCGGCGGTGCGTGGCAGGATTATATGCTCTGAGGTCAACTACTTCCTCCTCCGGTAGGTCGGTTGCCGGTCTCCGCTCCTCTGCTGGGACCATTGCGTGACCGCCAGCCAGGGACCTCTGGAGCTCGGATCGCCTGCCTTGGTACCATTAGGGCTCAGCTGCTGCGCTCGTTGCCGTCCCGCTGTAAGGGAGCGAGTTGGTTGGCCTGGCCTGTTAGTGGAAGTCTCTATCCAAGTAAACTGTAGGGACCCTACCCTCTGTACTACTGTGGTTCCTTGGGTCGGCCGCCCTCTGTCTCCTTCGCCTCATCCTTCCTCCCGGGGGTGCCCCCACTTGGGTGCATAGAAACAATGGGCCCAGCATGGTTACCTACGTACCGAATCCCATCCGTAGTGAAATCCCCCACCATCAACACTCAGAATGCTTGTTGGTTTGAGCTATGATAAGAAAATGATTCATCTCTGACATGAGAACTTTAAAATAGGGCCTGAAGCTTTCATGGCGACGAATATGTTCAAAATCATCTCAGGAAATAAGCCAGGTGAAAAGGCGATTAGTCCTGGCTTGTTTCCCTAGAAGATCTTTAATGAGAATTGTAGTTTCTAATACAGACGTGAATTTTGAGTACATTTTTTCATAAGAATAAAAGTTAACACTGCTCACAAACAAAAGACGAAGCATCTTAGGTTGCACTATAAACAAAGAAATGACTAGTAACAGAATTGTCCTTCATTTTTAAATTGGTGATTTTTATGATGAAAAATACGTTTTAAACGATCTTATATGGAACACTTAAATTATTTGCTCTGCCCATTAAAATGCACATATGTAGTGTATTTAATAAAATTGTATTATTCGATCAGGATATGTTTGCACCTATGAAATGGTTTCAAGTTAAGGGATAAAACATTATTTATTGCAATACATGGAAAAAGTATTCAAATACTACCAGCATAAAGGAATACAGATGAACTAAATTCGAGCTCTTTCGAAGCAAAACTGAAAAGGGAGACAGAGAGAGGAAGACAGAGAGAGATAGAGAAGAACAGTCGCTCTCAGAAAAACTTTACGCATAAATTTTGGAATATTTCCAAGACATCCAATTCTTTAAATAATTGAATGTTTAAATAAGCTATAAAATACTTTAAATTTTGCAATTTTTCTTTTGTCTCTTTGGTTTGCCAGTTTTTAGGTATGCAAATTGAAGCATAATCCTTCATACGGTTTTCAAAATATACATTTTATTTCACTGTCAACATACTAAGTGTATGATATTTTAATGGAAATTTTAGAGCTCTTCTTGAGAAAATAACATTTAGCGATAAGCTTTCCAAGTTAAAGTCAATTTGGGATGTATGAATTGATGCAGATTTTTAAGCATACTACATTCAAACGCACTGAGCTTAATCATATCTTTCTTTTAGGTTCAAAGAATCTCGAAACATATTTCCGGACAAAGTTTGAAACTGAATTACTATGAAATACAAAATCAATTAACGTACAATGGAATACATATTTACTATTGTCAACGTACATTAATGGGTAACAGGCAGAAGCAAAGGTATTAAGGGAATATATGAAAGAGGCGATACGAAAATTCATTTGACATCAGTAGTTGGCATAGACTTTCAGCTGATGTCATTAGTCTGACGGTACATTAAATGAGTCATATGAACTTGAAATATATTACAGACATTTACATATGGATAAGTAAAAGCAAAATAGGAGACACATATAACAAGAATAATACGAATGTTCGAAGATGTACAAATAAGAATTAAAAAACTAACAAAAGTAAAGGTGTGTCAATCAAGGCGGATACTAGAAGACTTTTCTTAAAACTAGCATCGGCGCTTTTCGTTAGCGTGCCTCTAGATTATTGAGTGGCTGAGTTATAAAGGACGGATTGCAATAATGTTGCGTATATAGCAATGGAATGTTTAGAATTAAAACTAATGAAAGATACAAAGATCTGTGTTATTGTTAGACCACCCACCCATACGCTGGTGGGTGCACTTCCGATCTGCCGTGGAAAATAGAAACATGAAGGTGAAGTCATCCAGATTTGACACGATATTGTAGGAATAATATCAGATAGTCGACAGAGGGCGAGGATTCCGAAAAAAAAAACATAAAACTGTATCAAAGGTGTAATAGTATTTTTGTTTAGTAATGTTCGAAGGAATAATAAATATATAAAAATGTATGTAGTTGTGTGATTGGCCGAAGTAGTAGTGGTGTGACGTGGTATCACGTGGTGTGATGACGTGTCAGTGAATCGGCCAATCACAAAATAAAGTGGGAATCACTATGGGGACAAGAAAATCAATAATCTAGAAAAGTGTTAGAATCTTGTGTCTTGCTGGAGAACGAGGAAGTTGACTTAAGATGTTACGATGATTGTAATTGTAAAGGAAAATTAATAAGATTCAAAAAGTGTTATTCAATATTTATAATAGATAAGAGTGAATCATAGTTTATATTATATAATTAAATAATATATTACAAAATTGGACTCATCTAAATTTTATTTTCACCAAAAATCCGCATCCACACCTGAGAAAAGATCTCACGACTCTCAGTAGATTAAAACTCGACTTGGATCTTACAAAAAGTTGGCTTGCTTCTTATTAGTTGAAGATAACGAAAATAAAATCCCGTTACAAATGGCGCAGCAACGTGTGGGGCTCGAATAGGATAAAGAAGAGGAGATTAAAGCATCGTGCAGTTCCATGAGAATTTAAAAGGAAAGAAGAAAGAAGAGAGAAGAAAGAAGAAAACGAGAACTGGTTTAAGTGAGTGAAAAAAAAAAATAGTAGTAGTAGTAGATTTATGTTGTTAAGAAATCAGAAAATAGTTAAAAAGATGGCGAGTAGAAAAGAAATAATAGTGGAAGGAGAAGTTACTGATAGTGTAGGAATGAATAGGGAGGATGCAAGATTAAGCATAGATAATGAGTCAATGTTGGAAAGAATAACAAGAATGTTAAGTAATTTAGATTCTAAAATAGAACAAAATGCAAATGATTTAAAATCAGAAATGAGTAATTTAGATTCTAAAATAGAACAAAATGCAAATGATTTAAAATCAGAAATAGGAGATGTTAAATCTGAAATGAGTAATTTAGATTCTAGAATGAAAGATGTAAAATCAGAAATGAGTAATTTAGATTCTAAAATAGAACAAAATGTAAATGATTTAACTAAGAAAATGAATGATTTAGATGTAGGAGTAAGACAGGAACTAGCACAAAATGTGAGTAACTTAGAAATTAATTTATTACAGAAGTTAAAACAGGAATTAAAATCTGAAATTTCACAGGAGATTAGAGAAGGGAGAAAAGAGTGTAGGGATAGTATGGAAAGGCTCATGCAGATCATAGAGATTAATAAGGATGAGAATAGAAAGGAAGTCAATGAGTTGAGAGAGATAATTCAGGAAACTAGGTTAGGTCAGGACATTGTGAAACAAGAAATAAGAATGGAATTAAACAAAGAGTTAGAAACATTTAGGATACAACAGGCAGAAATAACACAAAAACAAAGAGAAGAATTAGGAGATAAAGTAGAACAAAGAATCAATGTAATTTGTTCTGAAATGCAATTACAACATGATGAAGGTAAGATACACCAAGAGGAAATAAAGTTACAAATTGATGAGATAAGTAAAGCAAAAGAAGAAGTAATTTTGCAAATTAAAGAGGTAAAAGAACATTTTGAAAAAGAAAAGGATAACTTAGGAAAACTGACACAAGTTGTAATTGCATTACAGGCTAGAAAAGTAAATAACGGGAAAGAAATGTCTAGAATTACAAATATAAACGATTGTGACTTACCAGGTGAATTAAGCAATCATCAGAAGTCTAGTGATGTAGTAAGTGAATGTAGTGATTTTGTGAGTCCAGATAATGATATTAATTATCACAGAAACACACAAAACATGTCCTCACACACACAACTCCACAGTCTAGGTCAAAATGAATGTGTACATTATTCACTAAATGATATTAGTCCACCAAGTTTTGATGAGGAATCAGGTGATAATCCAAAAGTATTTCTTAGGGAATTGGAAGAATATTTCCGTATTAAGAGAATTCCCAATGAATTTCGGATGGTAATTGTAAAACGTTGTTTGAAGAAAAATGCTCTTGAGTGGTTAAGGTTAACTTTGGCTTCACATGAAACATACAGTACTTTCAGAAATCTGTTTATAAATAGATTTTGGGGACCTGAGAGACAAAGAAGAATAAAAGTTGAGTTAGCAACGGGTAGGTTTGAGTTTAAAAAAGGGATTTCTATGACTGAATATTTCTTAAAATTAGCAAACAAAAGTAAGTTGATCAATCCCGAAATTTCTGAGACAGAAATTGTCAACATGCTAATACGTCATTATCCACCACATATCAGAAATCATTTAATTGTGGCTAAGCCTATCGATTTCTCTGATATGATTGAATTATTATCCGAATTTGAAGCACATAACCTCATTAATGATACTATATCCTGTGATGGTAACTATAATAACGTCCATATTGAGCGAGGAAGAAATCGACAGGAATTACAACCTACAAATAATAGGAATAATAGGACGAGTTTAAATTGGGGCGGGGCACCCGTGAGAAATCAAAGATTTGAAGGAAGAGGTTATGATCCTAGACGAACTTATGAATCTGTAATTCCCGGAACAGGAAAGGGAGTTCAAAATAATGTGCAAAGGAATTATCATAACAATCAGTCGACGAGAATTGGAAGAAATGATCACATAAACCATGTAAGATTTTATCGAGGAAATAATCAGCGAATAAGTAACTTTAATAGGGGTAGAGGTACTAGTTTATTTAGTGCAAATCAAAGAGATTTTAGGGGTGTGAGATTTGAAAGAAGTAATCAAAATGAAAGAGTCGAAAATACACAAAGCACAGAGAATGATGTGAATATAAACGATAGCACCAACCTAACCAACAATGAAAGTAATAATCAGAGGGAGACGGAAAACTAAAAACCAAATCATTTTGTGCTCTGGAAAGTGGTTCGGTGAGGATGACACAGGGCGAATTGAAAGTTGAAGATAACGGAAATAAGCTCACTCTCTTGCAGAAAAATAAGGAATTAGTTAACCCACCTCAGATAATTATTTACCTATGGGATAAAGAATATACAGCCTTAATTGATACTGGAGCCAGTTCTACTGTGATAAGTGAGGAATTGTTTAAAAATCTGTTAGCTAACTATAAAGTGGAATATTTAAATGTGTGTAACGTTTACTGAAGTACTGCAATTGGGAAGAAAAAGGATAGGATTAAATATCAAGTATTAATTAAGGGGCGAATAGGTGAATGGAATTTCAATTTCATTGCGTTGGTAATTCCACATTTGGCAAGAGATGTAATTGTGGGTAATGATTTATTATATGAATGGCAAAGTGTATTGAATTTCGAAATGCATGAAATGAAGGTTAAGACAGAAAATGATTTATTAGTAATAAAATTATTGGAAGAAGATGGAAGAAAAGAAGAGAATATGGATAATATAAATAATGAAAGGTTTTTTGTGGAAGATATACTTTTGCAAGAAAATGGTAATATTGAATACGAGGAAAATGAAAATTGTGGGAAGAGTTTAATTATCGATGGATTGCAAAATAATGTAACTGACCTTGAAAAGCATTGTTGCCAATTATATACAATACAAGATAAGAACGGCGGAAGCCAAGTGGAGGAAGAAATAGAATTCCAGAGAATATTACAAGTAAAGTTAGAAAACACATACAATTTAGACCAAGCGAGAAAAGAACAGTTGAAATTGTGTATATTAAAGAATAGAAAAACCTTTAGTTCAAAACCTGGACTGTGTAACAAATACACACACACATTTAAAGTGAATGATACTGCTCCCTATACACATAAAAGCCGACCTTTACCCATAGCTATAAGACAGCAAGCATCAGAGGTGATAAATAAAATGTTAGAAAATGGAATAATAGAAATTTCTAACTCACCTTACTTACATCCTCTATGTTGGGTTCATAAATCAGATGGCTCATTGCGTATGACAATTGATGCAAGAAAAATTAATTCATTAACCCAACCAGACCATTTTAGGCCTCTTGGAGTGGATGAAGTACTATCTAAGTTAGAGCGTGGAAAATATTTTTCGAAATTAGATTTGGTGTCCTCATATTGGCAGATTCCCTTGGATGAATCAGTTAGAAAATATACTGCGTTTAATTTTGGAGGGAGAATTTACCAGTTCAAAACATGCGGTTTTGGATTGTCAACAAGTGGAAGTGCATTACTTCGAGCCTTATATAATATTTTTGGAGATACAATTGAGAATTTTGCTATTCAATATATAGACGATTTTCTTATCTTTGATCAAGATTTCGACGAACATATATCTCATCTGAATTACATATTTACAAAATTTTCTGAAAGTGGTATGACTATAAATTTGGATAAATCAAGTTTTATTGCCAAAGAAATTGAATTTTTAGGGTACATAATATCCGAAAAAGGTATGGCACCAAATCCAGATAGAATAAAATCCATTGAATCTATTCCACCACCAAAGAATATTAAACAACTAAGAAGATTTATTGGCATACTACAGTATGAAAGTAAGTTTGTGGTAAATTATGCCAAGGAGCTTAGTCCTTTGAGAGAACTTTTGAAGAAGAATTCAGTCTGGAAGTGGACAGAAAAACACCAACAGTCTTTTCAAAACATTAAAGAGTTATTTAAAAACGCCATTCTTTTGGAAAGACCTATTAGAAACCAACCCTTTAACATCTATTCAGATGCTAGTATCCATGCTTATGCAGCAGTATTAACTCAAACTGATTTGGATGGGAATAATCATGTAATTGCCACTGCTTCAAGAGTTTTGAACCAAAATGAATCTAACACTTGTATTACGGAGTTAGAAATAGGAGCTATATATTTTGCTTTGCAAAAATTTAGGCAATATGTGTACAATACTAAAGTCATTGTATATACTGACCATATTAGTCTATCATTTATAAAAAAATGTAAACTAACTAGCTCTAAAATATCTCGTTACATACATGAAATTACTTCCTATGATATTGAGGTTCGGCACATCTCAGGAAAGAATAATATATTTAGTGATTTGTTGTCGAGACAGAAAATGCATGGAGAAATTCCAGAGACATTGTCACAATCTCAACATGAGATAAAACTTTTCGAGTTAAATTTTACATGCGATAGAAATCTTACTCTAAAATTTAAAAATATCTCGGAAATTCAACAAAATGATTCGAAATTATCTGCATTGTTGCGACAGGCTCCAGCAGTTGAAGATGCTGCGAATTGCACCATAGCCAAGAAAAATGGTGTACTTTATAAATTACATGGAGATGTGATAAAAAAATGGAAGGTTATAGTTCCCAGTAGTTTAGAAGAAAGTGTAATCACTTCATTTCATCACCACCTAGCTCATTCTGGATGCGAGAAAACTTCCATGACCATCAAAGAACAGCTATATATAAAGCACATTGATAGGAAAGTACGGAAATTAATTTCAACGTGTGAACTGTGCCAAAGAGCTAAACCTATAAACATCAAATATGATTTTGAACCTCAGACCATCATCAGAGATAAAAAGAATGAATTAGTTGCGATCGATGCACACGGGGAGATGCCGGCTAGTCAATATAATTGTAAATACATTTTTGTGATGTTTGACATTTTTACTAAATTTGTGAAAATTTACCCCGTTCAAAATATTAAGAGTAAAACATGTGTCAATAAAATTTTAAAGGGGTGGATACCAGAATATGGGCAAATAAAAGCCATACTTTCAGACAACGCCACAGTTCATCGAAGTAAATTGTTTACATCCGAGATGAAGAAAAACAATATCAAAATTTATAATTCTTCGGTTTATTATCCACAAGGAAATCCTTGTGAGAGAGTGATGCGAGACTTAACTTTTTATTTTCGAATACTGTGTCATTCAAATCACCGGTGTTGGTATAAATATTGTACTGTCATAGAAAAGATAATAAATAACACCCCAAACGCTACTACAAGATTCGCTCCAATAGAGCTAATGAGTGGAAAACCTCCTGAACCTCTTATATTAAATGTACCAACGACTTTTGAGGAGAAAACAAATGTGCTAAATGATGAAGAGAAATGCGCTGAAGCATTTAAAAGAATACTAGAAAAATCTGAAAAAAGATTAAAGAAAGTACAAAGAAGAAAGGCCAAATGGGATCCTGAAATAAATGATATGGTTTTAGTAAAGACATTTAACATCTCAGATGCTAGACGAAAAGTGTATTGGAGAATGAACTTAATTTATAAAGGTCCGTATAGAGTAGTAACCAAATTTGGAGATCACACTTATGAATTGCAAGATTCGAATAATAAGATTGTGGGAAGATATCATAAGACATTAATGAAACCTTTCAAAAGCATTGACAGTAATTGAAACAATATTGAATATATACTATGTGTGTGTTAAATAATAATTAAAAAAAAATTTGTTAAACATCAATATATTGTTGTATTTTAATTAATGTTAATTTATTGTTGTGTTTTATGTTTGTGTAATAATGTGAAATTGTTGTTAAATGTTCATTTATTATATTTTATCCAATGTAGGTATATTATTATATTTTATGTATGTTGTATTGATGTTGTGTAATATTGGTGTAAACAAAATTGTTAATTGGGGCTGTTCTTCGAAATATATGGAAACAGATTGTTAATTGTTAATTCCTTTATTTGGTTATTTTCCATATATTTCGAAGAGGGGCATTTGTAATAGTATTTTTGTTTAGTAATGTTCGAAGGAATAATAAATATATAAAAATGTATGTAGTTGTGTGATTGGCCGAAGTAGTAGTGGTGTGACGTGGTATCACGTGGTGTGATGACGTGTCAGTGAATCGGCCAATCACAAAATAAAGTGGGAATCACTATGGGGACAAGAAAATCAATAATCTAGAAAAGTGTTAGAATCTTGTGTCTTGCTGGAGAACGAGGAAGTTGACTTAAGATGTTACGATGATTGTAATTGTAAAGGAAAATTAATAAGATTCAAAAAGTGTTATTCAATATTTATAATAGATAAGAGTGAATCATAGTTTATATTATATAATTAAATAATATATTACAAAATTGGACTCATCTAAATTTTATTTTCACCAAAAATCCGCATCCACACCTGAGAAAAGATCTCACGACTCTCAGTAGATTAAAACTCGACTTGGATCTTACAAAAAGTTGGCTTGCTTCTTATTAGTTGAAGATAACGAAAATAAAATCCCGTTACAAAGGGAAAACGTAAATTATTATGAAGTGTCCCGATCTACGCTATAATTTAGTAAGAAATGGAAATTAATTGTGGGTCAGAACATTAGTGCAATGAAAATATTATGCAATGTAGTCGTTTACCTTATTACTTTAATCATGCAAAACGGTGGAACAATTGATACACTTTTGTATTTTGACATGATAATGTAAATATTAACAAACCCCCAATGCACTATATGATTCAGGTACTGAAAGTTGTTCATTGTTTTGATAATGCGTAATGTCGTTCTTAAGTACTATGCATAAGTTACCACAGGGAATGTGTAGAATATATGAAATGAAATATAACTACAAAAGGGATCTGAGGAATAAATTACCTGAGCCTTAATTTTGGGTACCTTCCCCGGCATTTTCCAGCCCTGAGACGTGAGGAACACCTGGAAAATCGTTTCATCGCTGGAGGATGATTCTTGCCGGATATGAATCCAGGGCTTGAATGATATCAATCACCCGGTCGATTTATAGAATGGTGCAAAACATTCATAGGGCATACCGTATGACATGTAGCCTAAATACAACAAATAAACTCAGTTATAATGTTTTAATGCATTTGCTATAGCAAGTCGACTTCTTAGTTCCTTTTGTATAATTATAAGATTATCGCACCTTTACTCAAAGTTACAACTTCCTCTTAAGGGGAAATTAAACATCCTATTTCATGTGTGAATGTTAAATCTGCAAATTTCTGAAGGAGTTTGTTATAATACAAAACCTTAAAATTTCATGATATTATCCAAGAAGTTGTTCATTAACGACCAGGTTGTTATTTTCTATTTATATTTAGCAGCTATTTAAACAAGATAACTAATTAGCTTATCAACACCAAGCTAGATCTATAATAGCCCTTAGGGATTTGTTCTAATATCTGAAAATTGAGTCAAATGCATTTCAATAGTTTCTGATAAAATGGATAATTCATACCAGAAAATACATTCACAGAAAAAAGTCTCGAATCATATCTGGAGAAACCAAACTCACACAAATTTTTTCAGAAGGAAACAAAGTACTTATGCATGTATAAGCTACCATACTTAACAAATGTGTCATTTTAGAGCATAAAGATGAGCTAAAGCTCCTTCCACCCTAAAATTCTTTTCTGAGAAGTGTTATAGTCTCTACAATATAGGATGGCAAATTCAGGACTACTTTTAAAAATTGTATCTAAAATATAAAAGATGAAATTAATATTCATGAGGGTATACTGAGTCCGTATGGCCCCTCTTTCTCTCTACGAGTTCCGGCCGAAATCAAGTTAGAAAACTAGTGTGACACTTGAGAAAATTGCCTAGCACAAGATGCTGGCAGTAAATCTAAATAGCGACGTCGCTAGCTGTAACTGTGACGTTTGAGTTGCGTGAACTACTACAAAGGGCATCCGAACTGCTGTAGGTGAACGAAGAGAACAAAATAGGTTCCCAAGCAACTAGGAAAGGTTGAAATGTACGTGCAACGTTGAGGGGTGCGTCTATATTTTGGTTAGTAGTTATATTTATCCAAAATTAAAAATTGTACATAGGAAAGATTAGGTTTTCACTACGGAGGGGATTCGGTACGTAGGCCACAATGCTGTGCCCATTGTGTCTATACCCCAAGTGGGAAGTGGGAGGAAGGATTAGGTGAGAAGAGCCAGAAAGTGGCCGACTTATGGAGCCACAATAGTGCAGAAGGCAGGTTCCTACAGTTTACTTAGAGACTTCCCAAAATAGGCCAACGGACAATGCACACGCTCTCCTACTGCGGGACGGCAACGGGCCCAACAGACGAGCCCCAAAGGTCCCTGGCTGGCGGTCCCGCAATGGTCCCAGCAGAGGCGCGGAGACCGGCAACCGAACTACCGGAGGAGGAAGTAGTTTATCTCAGGGCATATTGTGATATCCCTGGAAATATTTCAATATACCGCTATGAACCACATGGTTGAACCATCCCTAGGATACCACTGGGGAACACAACTTGGAGAGTGAGAGGTCAAATTACCCACACTAAAACCTAGAAGATACGGGATACTTCACAATCAAATACATAATTCTTTCTGAAATCCACATACCTGATTTATTCCAAACTAAACACAATACAACATAACATTCCACAGGCGCGGAGAGATGTAACAAAAGCGAAGGTCAATACCACATCTCCCGGTCAGCCAGCTCCAGATCCTTTCATGGCTGGTTAGATACAGCTACCATTTTGTTTTCGTAGAAACACTACTATGAAGATTTCCAACCAGCCAAAAGGAGCCGGACGCCTAGTGGCAACTTGACCTTACTAAACAAAATGAGTATAACACAATATCATTCCACCATGCACCGCCGAGTCACACGCCTGCACTGCTACCCTGAAAGAGTCCACCAGAAGAGAGATGATGTGAAATGATAATGGAGAGGAAATGGAGGGATGGGAAATTCAGCATTCGCCTAGCGACTCGGAAAACCCTCCGAAAAACCCATGGATCAGGTAGGTCGGCCACGATAATCGAGAACGGGCCTTACAAATGCTGGCCAAAGACGAAACCACCTGCGCCATCCCGCTCAGCTGGACGTAGCAAAGTTAATATCATATTTCTTGCGGATATATAGAAGATTAATATTCCAGATCGGGAAAAACGAAAATGATGAAGTTACCCTGAAACATTAATAGGAATAATAACATGAAAATATCAGCGACTCCAGATTGGAGAACTAAAAGAATTTCTCCAAGAAGAAATTGCCACACGAAGCAGACTATCAAGATTAGCTTGTAAATTACTAACGCTTTCTTGTTAAAATTTACCGTGATAAAATTTCAAAACTTAGACTGAACTTCTGTGTTCTCTTTAGTAAAAACCCCGGAATGGATTCTGCTAAGGAGGGGATTTGGCACTAAGACCAGTCTTGATCTATTGTGACTATGCCCTAAGTGGGGCATCCTCGGGAGGAAGTATGAGGCGAGATGAGAAAGAGGGTGACCAACCCAAGAAGTTACGAGGGTGCAGAAGGCAGTTCTCTACAACTGACCGGCTGGGAACTCCGCGACAGGCCTGTGCAAACGATATCCCACCCATCTTGGTCCAGAAACGGCCTACTGGGCTGGTCCGGAGACCAGAGACTGTCCTTTCAGAGTAACAAGCGTTTACTAGGAGCACATCACTCCACCTTGCAGTATCCAGACTCCCACCGACACTTCTACTGTGAAAGGGACCAACAGATAATATAAAATGCCATGAAGGTAAAATGGAGAAACAGGAAGCTTGGGGATGTAATTAACTCACCCAGAAATCGCCTGGAAACCCGAGAAAATTCCAACAAAAATCTATAGTTAAGTTCACTTCTTACTTGTTGTAAGGACAATCTTAAACACGAATATGTAAATAGACAATTTTACAAAAGTGTAAATAGACCAACATTACTGGAGCGTTATTAAGAATGTAAATAATATACAAATAGATTAAACGTTAAAATACACAAAACAAAAAAGTAATTTTTCTCATTTCTCGTCACTCTCCATTTAAAATAGTAAAATACAATATACAATTATGTAAAACAATATTAGTATATAACTGATGCCATTAGATAGGATAGGTACTACTATATTGAAAGTTATCAAAGTAAGTGCATAAGAAATTCCAATGAGGTATTCATACCAAAATAAGTATAACGAAGTTATGGGCAACTGATGAAACTTAGAAATAAAAAGGTATGTTTTACAATATAATAGGCAACAAATATTTCAATTTTTCTACAGATTTAAGCACATACAATAAATATTTCTGATGTTTCTGCTTAGGCATTATTTTACAGTGAATTCTTAATTTTTGAAGAAGGTTTTACAGTTAAAGATATAACTTATAACTGCTCTTATGTCTTAGCTATTTATCTAATAATATACTTCCTCTTCTATCTCAGTTTCTGGAACAATATCCTGATTACCAGTTGTCTGTTGAAGTAGATGCACTTTCTCTTCCATCTCTTTCATGGGTAACCTAGATTGGTTGAAATCTGGGTTAAATTTAATTTGATCTATATTATTCATAATAGTGAGTTGAGCTACATCAGTGTTGGCTTGACTGACTTGTTCAATAAATTGTAGAACACTGTTAAATGCTGGTATATCAAAATTCAACATATTTATTTCTCACTCTTTGGAATATAAATTTTTCCCCAAATATCCAATTCATTAACAGCTTTTACACGTTTTAATAGTTGCATACTTTGACGAATTTCATGGTTGCATTTCCAGAAAGGATTTGCAGCTGCTAATTTATCTATTTGTTTAAGTTTTATGTTTTTCAAGTGTTCCATTTGACGAGTTTTAAGACTTTTCTTAGTTCTTCCAATATAATATGATTCACAGCTGTTACACGGTATTTTGTATACTGCAGATAATTTTAATTTATCTATGGTGTTGCTTAAAGGTTTCTTAAGTAAATTCTTGAGACTGAAATTACTTTTTGAGCCAATTTTATATTATAATTTTGAAAGATTCTTTAAAATTTGTTGAAGGTCCAAGGATGATATGTAAACTTCTTATATATAACTGTAGTTTCTGGTTTCTTTAAAGTAGTAATTGATTTTATGTGAATTTTGTATATATGTTCATTAATAATTTTAAGTATGGTTGATTTATTAAAACCATTGATTTCAGCAACATGTAAAATGTGTTGGTATTCTAGCTGATATTCTGATTCAAGCATTGGAACATTTATAAGTCTACGAATTAAGCAATGAAGCAATGCTAATTGATGTGATGTTGGATTGTAGTTGTTTGTTTTGATATTGTTATCTACATGTTTATTTTTTCTGTGGATAACAAACACCAATTTATTATGATATTTGAAAATCTTCAAATCCAAAAAAGGTAAGAATCCATTTTCTTCCATTTTCATGGTAAATTTTATAGACTCATCTTGATTGTTGAGAATTTTTAAAGCTTCATCAGTTTTATCCTTGAGTAGAATGGCGATAATATCATCTAAATATCTATACCATACTTAAAATGTCTGAGTGAGTAGACGTTGCTTCAATTTCTAAGTTACTCATATATAAGTCAGTTAAAAATGGAGACAATTGATTACCCATACCAAAACCATGTGTTGGAGGGTATAATCTTCTATTAAATGTAAAAAAAAAAAAAAAATTAAGCCAATTACTCTCTCTCACACACACACACACACACACACACACACACACACACACACACACACACACACACACACACACACACACACACACACACACACACACACACACACACATTTTATATACAGTGCTATGATTCAAATGGCACATTTTAAAACACAATTTATTTGAAGTAGCCACCAAAATAACATAATGTGACACGTTTAGCATAGGGGGCTCCTATGTATTTTCTTTTTCAATATAAACTCATGTTGATCAAGAGTTTAAAAACACCACTTCCTTTAAAAGTAATAGCTGCTTTATTTACAATTTAAATTATCTCTGTCGATAAACTCCAACATTTGGATTATTCAACCAAATCTTTTATATTGCAACCGCGGCACAAAGTTTCCACGTGCAGTCGGGGCTGGACATACCTGTTTGCCACTACAGGCATAATGTGGCTAACGACTGACAAGTTTCCTTCATAAATAGCTCATGCACAATCACAGTCATTATGTCCCGCTTACTCGGTCCAGAGGATTTCCTCTGTTCTTTTGCCCATTTTGAGTAGGTCGCTTGTATTTGGAAGTTATTTAAGGAGCTGATTTGGGCCTAAAGGTCAACTAACAGTTTACTTGAGTAGAGTTTGGCGAGTGCAGTTCATTTATGAGTTCAATTCAACGGAGCAATTGTGTTTTGTTGTGAGTGTGTACTGGAAACACTGCCTAATTATAAAGTTTGCACTGCGCTAAGCGCCTGCACGAAGGAAAAATAAAATGTGTATAGCGGCAAGAGGTGCTTTCATGTGTTATATTAATAAGCCTTCGGCTTCAACTGGGGCTAAAATATGTCCCAGGCCTGTTGGTTTCTATTGAAACTCTTGCTATAACTGCAAATCTCTGCGTTCTACAGAAAGTAATCACTGCAGACTATTTCTGGCCTCGCAGTTCTAGGATACTAATAAAGAAACTTCTGTTCATTACATGCAATTTATTTTATTATACATTTTTAACTGTACAACACTATATATTCATTCACGCATATAGGTATACGAACAATGACCAGATATAAATTGGAGTTTTCAAAAGTTAATAAACAATTAAAGATAACCGATAAAATAAATAATCCAAATACTACCTTTAAAGACATGTATAGCATTTCACTACTCCAAAAAGAGGAAAAGGAAAACAAGTTAGTTACAGCATAATGTATCTCGGTGAATTAATTTGCTCTATCGAACTATTACGTATCTACAGCAATATTCCTAACATGAATCCTAGAGGTTGATGAACTATTTTTAAAAATATGTGTTTGGTAAGAAAATTTAATGGTTATGAATTATGAATTTCATTCTTAGATATTATCTGTTTAGACCGGGAGGAGGAAGGGAGGAGAGGAGAGGTAAAGAGCGTGTTACCAAAATATGTACTTACTGAATGCAGAAAATGTGCTAAGGAACATGACTTGACTTATTATACACATATAACCATTTGTAGCAAGAAACCTCACTTATCTTAAGAAAAATGATGTCAATTTTCCTTATTAGTTGGATTAGTTGAAGTTAGTTAGTTAGTTACTAACACTCCCCACATGGCAACCTTGGCCTTCGGGGTAACCTCACCCCACCAAGTGATGACCGGACCCATTTCTCAGGTGGAGGCACCCAGAGGGCGGTGTCCATTACCTCCGATGATAGGGTGATAGTGAAGATGGCGGTGAGGTGAGAGGACCTACAGTTTTTACCGTGGACTCCGAACCACGTTGGGCATAGGGGATGCTTCACATGTGCTAGACAGAGGTGAGGGCGTGGATAGGGCCGACTTAAAATCGCCAACCCCAGAGCCGGGAATCGAACTCGGGACCCTTAGAACGGGAGCCGCGAACGAAACCACCGAAACCACCACCCCGGCGCCCGGATTAGTTAAAGTTGAAATCGATTTCACGAACCCTTGTTCGCGTCATCAGTCAGAGCAAACCACAGGAGAAAACACATTCAGCGTTAAGGAAGTTAATATGTTATTATGTTTTTCAGTATTACCAAAATCTGAAAACGAAACAAACTTAAGAACAGAATCAACTGCTGGTATTTCAACATTCATTAACCGATGTTTATTTTTTTAATATATTTTACCAAACTATTAAATCTATCGGGACATTTAATTGTTTTATCAATTAATTTCAGGATTTGTGTTATGGTTAAATGAGCAAAAATGATTTGCTGCGGCAAATTTTTCAGTTTGTTTATACCTAATGTTAGGAACGAGATAATATTTTCGTAAAATTAAGTATAAACAAACTAATAAATCGGTCGTAGCAGACCTTTCTTGGTTACTTAACTATAACATAAATCCTGAAGTTAAATTATTAAAGCAATTAAATGACCTAATAGGTGATATTGTTTGGGAAAATATATTTATTTTAAAAATAAACATCGCGTAACGTATTTTGAAATACCAGCAGTTGATTCTGTAATTTGTTTGCTTTTCAGATTTTGGTAATACTGAAAAAATAAAATAACACAGTAACTTCCTTAACAACGGTTGTGCTTCCTGTGGTGCACTGCTAGCACGTGGTTCAAATCCCGGCTATGTCATTGAAATTTTCATGTCGACTCTAATTAAAAACCTTAGCCCATATATGGGTAGTGTGGAGAAATGATTAATTTCCATCGATTAACTGAAATAATAAGAGCTACATGATGATGCCTGGGACTCAAGTACTTACGATAGTAAGTCGCCACAAACGGTGTATCTCGGATGCGAGAGCTCGTAGTGGTCTACCGGGGAAGTACATGAATCAGATGGAGAATTTAATGTCAGGACGGCACGTTGGCCATGGTAGCTCAAAGGCTAAGAGCGACTGGACGGAAACCAGGAGATCCGTGGTTCAAATCCCGGTCATGGAATTGGATTTTTCATGTTGACTCTATCTATTAAAAACCTTAGCCGATATACGGCTAGTGTGGAGAAATGATTAATTTCCATCAATTAACTAAAATCTCAAGCTGTTTGTCCTGGGTAATACTTCATTGTTTTTTTTTTTTTCGTTTGTGTTGATGGCCATTGCTTGCTTGTACTGCGATGGCACAAGTGCAGGGCGTACATTAACATAATGAATTATTATTATTACTGGCATAACATTAACCTACATTTTCCAATAGTTATAATACGGCCTCATTCACCCAATTATAGTTTGCAAATTTCTTTATTCATACTGTCATAACACTATCGAGTGGCTCCAATATGCAGCTGAAAAAATGAAATTTATCCTTATTTGCCTAATGGTAGATGAGACCAAAATAATTTCATGGTTAGTAAACTTGAAGTAGTACATAATTTGTATGCGTTCTTTGTTAGTGGTATTCTTAAAGGTCTTCAAATGCTAGTCTAACAGTAGGAGTAGTGAGTATTATGTGTAAAATGAGAGGTGTACCAGTTTGTACAAATGTCACCATTGAGTAGTTTTATCTACTATATAACGCGTTGTTCTTTCAAGTTTGAGAGTACAGTGCCTCACTTGGCCGAAAAAATATTTTCCAAACTGTAGTTGTCCTGGAAGTATAAAGTTTTAATAAAGGGAGTCAGTATCTTGTAAATTAAGGTGTAACACCTTTTATGCCAAAAAGACTGAAAAAATCAAAGACCGCGGGTGATGAGTGAATAATGTATTCAACCAAATGAAAGTAATAAAGAGAAGTAAGACATCCCTTTCCTTGCAATTTCCAAGCCAGCTTGTAATTCTGCAAGGTTGTTTTAAACTGAAGTAAGGGCAAAAGATAGTGGCATAATAATTTGTTCCTCTCTCGGCCTTTCCAGATATTACTTTTAGGATAGTGTAAGTAAGAGAAGATGAAGAATGTGCGATATGGGATTTAACCTTAGAAGCCTTGTGGTGCTAACAAAAGACGAGAGTCATTAGCGAAGTCGAGAGGAGCACATTAAAAGACTTCCCATAGTTAGGAGAGGCAGCGGATTTATTCAGCACAGTGTTGGGATGAGCGGTTGATGGCTAATGCCATTTGACCTCTCTCTGAAAGAAGCATTAAACCGAATTACAAACTTTTCACTGAAGGGAATTGGATGTAAAAGTCAGCAGAGTATCGTTAGAAATATAAACGCACACATAATAAAAGGCTTAAAACTAAGGGTAGGGTCAGAGCTCAGTCCTAGATGTCCAGTGCAGTGTAATTGGTATGGATAATCAATGAATAAAATAATAGAAACTGAAAGTGTCCATTATCATGAGAGTTTCTGTGAAGGCCTAGCTCTAACGACTAATAGGCGCTGTGCTTAATCTTATTACTTTGAATGTACGGCTGTTGAAATCGTTACCATGGATTTATCTTTAGTAATAGACACCCCTCAGATTTTGCACTGATTACTCCACGTGGAGTAAACATCTATCTGTCATTTGTAATTCCTGCGAACTCCAATGGCTGAACTGGTGCGTTCATCGGTGCTTAGCAATGAACGGGGGGCGCATCACTGCCCCTCTAACTCTTACAAGAATAATCAATGCGTTATCTGAGAGGTTTCTGTTAACAAAGATAAATACATTGTAATCGTTCCAGTAACGGGAATATATAACAAAAGGATCCAAATGTTTACTAACACTTAAGTGGACATGACAAAGGTCAAATCTAAACCTCACACGTTAGAAAATTAATAAATATCTGTTCAAAGTACACAATGGTTTGAATTGTTTGAAGGGAATTCGGCACTTTGACAGGTCTTTTGTACCTATGCCATAAGTGGGGCACCTCCGGGATGGAGGATGAGTAAGAGGATACCGAGGGCGTCCGATCCCAAGGAGTCACTATGTACACTACACAGTGGTACTCCTACCACTTCACTGCCTTTCTTTATTCACTTTCCTTTTCGTCTCATCACTTGTTGCAAGGTTGGTGCCCCTTAGTTCGGCGCCATAATGTTGCAAGGGTCGTCAGCCTCCCCAGGTATAATTTGAAAATGTCGGTGTCCTCGGCCGCTCTCGGAGTTATCCTAACAGTCACGAATATAGGATCTGTAGCAAGGATCTGTTGATTCAGGGCGTTTTGAGTGGATCAATTAGAGTACTTGAAAAGAAACACAGTTTAGTTCTCTTATGACGAATGGTTGTACTTTAATTACTCTCAAAATACATGTTAATTAGACGAACTCTGAATGGTGGGCTCCGCGCTGGCGTGGTTGTACTCCCGTGTCTATAACACGACTCATCGGATTGGCCTCAGCTACTACCTTTAATTGAACGCGATTCCTTTAGTTTACTTATCCGTTCAGTTTGGGCCATATTAGCCAAATAACCTTACTGAACGCGATTTCTGTTCGCGTGCTATCGCACTACGATTTAGCTCGACCCTCAGTCGCCAAATGATTTTAATGAAAGCGATTTCTGTCCACGTGCTTTCGCACGACGGTTTAACTTGGCCCTCAGTCGCCAACTGACTTTGGATATATATTTGTTCCCAGATAGGTCATATGACACTTCGCTTCCCCCTTCAGTTCATTAATTTTAATTAGTTGGTCGGTAGAACGCATATACAGTCCCTTTTACGAGAACCTCACTTTAGACCACCTAAGATGCCCCTTTCTGTCAAAACTATGCTTGAAAATAAACACCGGGTACGACCCTTAAAATTTATGGTTACGTGCGTCCTTCCTAGGGGAGAAAAAATACTACCGCTTCACAGTCCGTAACAAATTTGACAATGCACACAAGATATTTTTTTCAATACATGCATATAGTATATTCCTTTAACATTCAATTAATTTTCCATATATCCCTTAAGACTTAATTAATCAACTCGAGGAAGAGAGTACCGTTTCACACTACACTTTATTGATCGTCATCCCACGCCTTTGCTTTCCATTTTCGTCACTAACTCCTACCCCATATGCTTCGTATTCTTACATTTCCTGTTTCTTCAAATTTGTTAGAAGAATTTATTTATTCTTCTTATTTTCTCATTTCTTACCTTTCCTGCCCAACAAGTTATTTCTCGGCTGGCCCCATAGCTCAGTTGGTCGAGCACCTGTCTGCTGTGCTAGGGTTCGATTCTCGGCTGGGAGTAGGGATTTTTCTCCCACCAAGATGATTTCCCATCTTCCCCAGAGTTTGGAAGTATGAATGTGTGCGTGATCTAATGATACAACCCAAAGATTACGAGTTAACACCTTCGACATGTTCCAAAGGAGAACGGACTCCGGTATGACCCCTGCAACAAAAGGCGTGGTATAGATGGAACAAAGAAAAGTTGATTAATTAGAGCCAACTGAAAAAGTCAATGCCACGGCGGGGATTTGAACCACGGATCTCCTAGTTTCCGTCCAGTCGCTCTAATCACTTGAGCTACCATGGCCAACGTGCCGTCCTGACATTAAATTCTCCTATTGACTCATTATATTTTCCCGGTAGACAACTTAGAGTTCTTATATTCGACATAAACATTTGTGGCGACTTACCATTGGAAGTACTTAAATACCAGGATTTTTATCACTGAATATGTTGAATGTAAATTTATATTTAGGAATTAATGCTTAAAGAATTAATGCTTTTAAATACATTATTCCGGTATATGGTTGATAATTAGAGCCAACTGAAAAATTCAATGCCACGGTCGGGATTTGAACCACAGATCTCCTGGTTAAGTACTTACAATAATAAGTCGCCACAAATGCTTATCTCGAATATGAGAACTCTAAGTGGTCTACCGGGAAACTATTATGAGTCAATTGAAGAATTTAATATCAGGACGGTACGTTGGCCATGGTAGCTCAAGGGGTTAGGGCGACTGGACGGAAACCAGTAGATCCGTGGTTTAAATCCCGGCCGTGGCATTGAATTTTTCAGTTGGCTCTAATTAACTAAAAATCACCCATATACCGGAGTAATGTATTTAAAAGGACTAATTCCTTAATATAAATATACATTAAAAGAAAAGTTATTTGTCCTTGTTATTCTATCGAACCATTTGCACCGTTCGTCACATACGGTTGTATGTGTATAGGTTTCAGCTTCTGTCCTTGTCTTCACTGTTCTTTTATGGACAAGAACTCTCTCATAATTTCCTCACATTTGTTATTTATATGGCCCTCTTTATTCTCTTTGCCTACTCATTTGTTACAAAATATTTTTAAGTTTCTTTAATTCTCACAGCGCTTAATCTGTTGTTACTTTCGTTGCCGTGTCCTTTGATACGCTATTTGTCTTCGCATGCGAGGGCATCCTCAGCTTTATTCGTTCGCTAGCACCGTCCTACTCTTTCTCGATTCCACTAGAGTCCCTTTTTACCAAATAAACTGTCATTGCTTATATGTGCAACTTATTTCGGTTCAGTTACATAGTTTACACTATAGATAAAAATGTTTAACATTTATTCTAGGTTAGTGAAAAAAGAGCTTATATTCTCTATCGAAAATGAAAGCTTAAATGCCCTGTGGACTTATATGTTAGGTTTAAACCTAGGCACACTTAAAATATTCTGTCCCCTGCAAATGTACTTTCAGAGAGTAGAAAAATCGAAGATCCTTAGTCTCTAATCGCAAATTATAATTTCAATCACGTTTTTATCAACAGTGGCTGTTAGAGTTTTCCAATTGTGCGTGGCTTAACTGCTTGCGAGATTTGCAAACTAATTAAGTCAGCTGCGTGACTGGATTTTAAATGATGTATGTAATCTGCAGAACTTTCTTTAGGAAGGATGAGGTTCTCGAAAACTTCCCTATAGAAACCTAGGGACTTTTAAATTATGCATTTGGAGTTTTATTCCAATGAAATGGAGTATTTTCCAATTTGAAAGCTCTCACTTATCAAAACATTCTTGTTAGTGAATTAAAATTTTCGTTTTTTCAGCAGCTCTTTTCTTAGTATGCTAAGGAAGTATAGAGCCCTCTTCATTCTCAACATATCAACCTTGTCGCGTTTTGGTTCTATATTACCTATCGCATATTTATATGCCTAGCTTATTGTCGTGAATGTATTGTTGAGGAGGGGTGGCGCGGCCGACGAGTTCAAAGAGACGGGTGATGATGATAATATGTATAAGGGCCCCAGGATATCAGCGCCCTTTAAAAAACTAGTCATAGCAAAAGCCAGATATCAATTTTTATAAAGCTAAAAGTGTTAAAAGAACCCTTACAAAAGTACATGCACATAACAAACTACAAAAACCAAAAGAAATATTAAACTGCCAAAAGTTCTGTTCACTAAATCCTAAAGGCTAACCTAGAAAAGAATCTCAAAACCTTCTCCACTACCTTGTTATCATCCGCTAGCATTTCTGCAAAGCTGTCCGGCAGCTGCAGAGACGTCCTAAGTTGTGCTAGGTAAAAACACTCTAGCAGCACGTGTCGGACAGATAACGCTTCGTTGCAAAACGGACACAGTGGAGCAGGCTCCTTTTAAAAAAGAAAACTATGAATAAAAAAGCAGTGCCCAATACGCAACCGACCCAAATTCACCTCCTCGAGAGAGATGAACGACAGGAGGTAACCCAGGGTATCGGAAGCTATTTCATGGATATAAGTTTATTATTGCGGAGAGCGGACAATTCTTCCTGCCAGCAGGTTTGCACAGCTCTCCGCAATACGGCCCTAAAATCTTCCGATGTCACAGATGGTACTCGTACCTCGGTTTAAAGAGACGGGCGAGATAAAATCTCGCCGAAAGGGGGGGGGGGGAGGAGACGGATTTCTGGAGAGTTCGTCTTTCTGCTAGCGCCATCTTCATTGTTTGAGAACATTCCGTAATATAGTAAGCTATAAAAGAAGCCGCCGCCCGCCATTGGGGGACAGTTGTTAATTGAACACGTGTGCGCGAACATCTGTGTGGTCTTTGTTTGTGGTCGATAACCTGGCAAGTTGTATTTTGTATGTGACGTAATTCTGTTACTGTCAGTTGACCAATTGTGTTTCTGTGGAAATTAAGAGCAATTTTTAGTGTGTGTGACCTGGACTGTTAATTTCACGAACCCACATTCACATTATTTGTATTACCATTACGGCAGTAGGCTTCAAAATTAAGATAACGTTGAAATATGAAAACCTGATACACATTTAGGGATTTCACTGGAAAATTATACACCACAAAGATATTTTTCTTAGACGTATATGGTCCAAAATAGTCATATAATAGTCATGTTTCTAACCTTCAATTATTTAAGGAAAAGACCAAGATTGCCGGATTATACTGTAATTTGATAATATAAGTTTATCAGTTATAATTTTCCGTTCATTGCTTGTCACATTACAGGTTCTATACAATCATATACTAATTTGTAGACTTATTAAGGCACAGTATGTTCGCTACTTAACATGTTTTGAAAACAAAACAGGTTTTTAGAAACAAAATATATTTTCCTTTATTTTAATTATTTAACATAGTTTTCTATGCCCATTTATCCTTCCGCCTACTTTATGCTAATCAAACTAAGCTATTCATCTTCATGGAGTGTGGGCATTTTCTTTCTTGAATATTAGTTTGTTATATAAAAGTACACGACGAGACAACGCATTAGATTTCCCCAAGAATGTGAACGTGACTAAAGCTATATATGTTGTGTTCATAAAGGCTTTGCAAAATTTCCTTTACGTAATGCACGTCAATACCATCTACTTCATATTCTTCCTTAAAGCTTAAAAACACAAGTATTTGAGAAGCCTATTTTTATTTCTTTTAGTTTATGATTTTCTATAGTAGTCACATGGTAATTTCCTGTAATATGTTTGTAAAAATAAACTAACTGCTCATTTATTTTTATCTGTTTAACGAAAGCTAGATGATGATGATGATGATGATGATGATGATGATGACGATGATGATGTTGTTGTTGATGTTTAAGGGCGATCAACTTCTTGGTTATCAGCGCCCTTAAAAGGCTAAGCATGCTAAAGGCTAGATAAAATACCTAAAAGTCATTCAACCTAAATAAAATCAGCATAAGACAAACAGACCACGGAAGCTACCTTAAAATCTAAAATTTAAGGACAGACCTAAAACCACATATGTGTTAAAATGCCTAAACTAAAAGGAACTAAATTCTAAAATTAACAGTTAAATACAGCTTTAAAACCTTGGCCACGGCTCTCTCGTCGTCCCCCAGTATCTCTGCAAGGCTGGCCGGCAGTTGCAGTGACCTGCGAAAATCTGCAAGGCGAAAACACATGAAAACAACGTGGCGAACCAAGAGGCCTGCACCGCTAAGGGGGCAAACTGGGGCTGATTCCCTCGTCAATAAACATATGTGCATAAAAAAGCAGTGGCCAATGCGCAACCGAGCCAATGTCAGCCCTTCACGGTGGGAGGATCGGCAGGAGGTTACCCAAGGAATCGAAGTACTTTCAGGGAGCGGAGTTTATTTTTGCGCACAGCGGGCCACTTCTTGTCCCAGGTGGACAGCACAGCTCTCCGCAATGCCAGTCTGAAATCTTCCGATGTGACAGTCGGCATGGTAACCTTGGGATGTCAGGTCGCCATCTTCGCTGCCGACTCCGTCAGCTGATTCCCTGCCAGGCCTACGTGACCAGGAACCCAAGCGCAAATGACGCTAACGCCTGAGGCGTGTAAAACGTGGAGGGTATCCTAGATTCGCTGCACAATAGTATGGTAGTTGTACAGCTGCCGTAGGCTCATAAGGGCGCTAAGTGAATCACTTAAAATAAGGTTTCCGTCGATGTACATATAAAATGGCTTGGTAAATCGCATACAGTTCGGCCCTAAAAATGGAGGTGCTACTATGGAACCTGAATGTATAAGGTGATGAAAGCTAGAAAATTGTAAACAGAAACGTATGAATATTTTAAAATTTTATATTGCATAACATAACAGTAATTGAAGTTTTAACTGCAAAACGTGTTGTATAATTATTTGATGAACCATGAAACTTTTATATGCAGAATTGGAGACTTATATAAACCAAAAGAAAGCTAATATCTTCAGAGTCTCTACGTGAACATTTGAACTGCGTTTTCTCAAAATAGCAGTTTTCTTACAACCAAACTGCCAGAAGTTAGTACGAAACGGTATAGTGTCTAGTCTATTATTTACACAATTCCTGGAAATAACATTTTGCCGGAAGCGACATCCATTCATTCCCTTCTAATCTAAAAGACGGGAACAAGGTTTCATGGGGTAACTTACTCACAGCTATGGAACTTAGTTTGGAAGGACGAGTTACTTAACTTACGTTTCAAATCACATTTTTCATTTTTTCATGCCTAGATTCTTTGGCAAGAAACATAGCAGATTATATATTACCAGGTAATCTAAGAACATAAGCGATCCAAAAAGCATATTTGGTTAGTCACTATTGTTACTTCTTCAAAGTTATAAAGTAGATTTAACTAATGTTTGTAGTAGCAAATTGCATAAACGATTTTTTTAGAATTATGCCAATTTCACACCTTTAAGTGTAAAAGCTCCATGAGGGCTTTCATAAGACATTTTGGTATGAGTTAATTATTACGTAGGTTACGTTTTTCTTGTTGTTCTTCAGATATTATTTGAGCTATTGCTTTATTTTTATACCTTGTAAAATGGTTTGCTGTTTGTGTGTAATGCTTGTGTCAGATTGCTGGTCAGGTCCTGTGTTGTGACGGCTTTCGTAGCACCCTACCAGATAGCTTTCAGCTTATGGTATTTTTGAAGTTACGTTAGTTAGCTAGGGTCACTGATTGCAAAGAGAGCTCTCCTAATATCCCGCCAATGACACATGCACATTTTGTAAATCGCCGGAAGTTACAATAATTAACGCTATGTTTCAGGAATGAGAAAATAAGTTAGCAATGAGAAAATAAGTTTGAGGTACGAGAGTTAGGTTCAAAAAGGTTCTAAATACGGGTATATTTATAGTCTGCGCGTCACTTTGTCATTTCTCATCGCCTCCCGCCAGTGTCTAAAATGAAACTTATAACCTAATGTTTCTTCAAATGTAGGTCCTAAGTAAGGTTAATGTTTTATTAAGTATACTTCCTAGAAGTGATATTGAAGTAGGTTATAATATTTTGAATAAAGAACACACGAACATAATTCAATTGTTCTACACACTTATTCACACTGCAGATCAGCACTTGCCAAAGTTGCGTTACATAAATTTCGTTATGGATAAAAGGTTGTTACAACCGAGATAAGCGATAAGCTAAATACTTAAATATTAGTCATACTAGTTTTGACTTTGTATAATATTTCCATACAATCGGGCCCGCCTTGTTAGCGTAGATGGTAGCATATCTGCCTTATGCTCAAGAGGTCTCGAGTTCTAAACTTGGCCAGGGCGAGTTACGTGTATAAGAAATTTTTCTGGTGTTTTCCCTTATCCTGTTATAATGTCAGATAACTCTAAGCTCTATGGACCTTGGAGACATTTGAGCATTATTTTACCCATTTCATTCATCGTCCAATATGACTTAACGTTGGAAAAGATAAACTAAAAGGAATAAAATACAATCGTGAGAAAGGAAGCAAATGGTAAGACGGTTTAACAAAATTTGATGCAATTGATGGAAAGTAATCATTTTTAGCCTTATACAGGCTAAGGTTTTGGATACATTTGAAAAAATTCAATGCCATGACCGGGATTTGAACCACCGATCTCCTGGTTTCCGTCCAGTCACTCTTACCCAACGTAAGCTACCCTGGCCAACGTACCTTTCTGATAGTAAATTCTACAATGAGTCAATTGGACTGGATGGAAACCTGGAGGTCGGTGGTTCAAATCCCGGTCAGGCCATTGAATTTTTCAGGTTGACTCCATTTATCAAAAACCATAGCCTATATTAGGCTAGTGTGAAGAAATGATTACTTTCCATCAAAAGGACGGCAAGTTGGCCATGGTAGTCTAATGGGTAAGAGCGTCTGGACGGAAACCAGCAGATCCGTAGTTAAAATTTCAGTCATTGCATTGAATTTCTCAGGTGGATCTGCTACGATTACATGACTAACTCTTCTCCATCAAACTATTCTCAGAAATATTTATTTTTAGCTCCCTACCGGTTAATAGACACCTGTAGAAATGGTTTTGTTATATATTACCTACACTTTTTATAGGTATATTGGGAATAGTACAACAAAGTAGAGCTTCAATGAATGAATTCTTTTAGTGGAACATAGGATATTCTGAACCTCGCAACCTCCAGACCCGTAGGCAACTGGTTGAGAAACAGAGGTTCACTGATCAGATAGATGGCGGGTTGGAGATCAGCCCAACACCGGAATTGAAAGTACGAGAGAGATGAGGTGATAGGAAATATGATGATGATGATGATGATGATGATGATGATGATGATGATGATGATGATGATGATGATGATGAACCAATCGTTAGAACACTGGCGGGGGAAAGCGGAGGACCTGTAGAAAGCCCGCCCCAGCGCCATGTTGTCCACCACAATCTAGCTTTGCGGTTGCTTGTGATTTACCCCGGGCCGCCTTGGTGAGAGCCGGTCTAACCACTCGGCCATGGTGAGGCCTCCAAAGTAGAGCTTAAGCGACAGTAAAAGCTTTTAAAAGTTGTCGCTGTATGACGGCTTTGAAATATCATTATCTTTGCATGGCAGGACTTACAAAGGAACCAACAACTGCGTTGTAACACTGCTTCCGACGCCCCGGCCACGCCGTGGCTCAGTGGTTAAACCGCTTGGCTCTCACCAAGGCGATCCCAGGTGACCGCAAAGTGAGATTCGTGGTGGACAACACGGCACTGCGGCGGGTTTTCTCCGGTATCTCCGGTTTCCCCCGCCATCTCATTCCACCGGTGCTCCATCTTCATCTCATGTATCATTAGTGTCATCGCCTGCGGTACCATATGTAGTAAAAGTGGGCGTTAAACACTACACATTTCCGACGCCCCTATTTCCGTTGCCTCAGTGGGCCATTTCGTGTCTGTTGATAGGCAAGCTAGGATGACGTCATTACCTCAGGTCAGCTATCGACGAATTTGTCTGGCGGATTGCTGAAGAAAGGAGTGGGAGACGGATGTTCTTCCAGGTTCTCAGGAATGAAGCACTGATTTATACCGAAGATCTCAAGTTCTGCCTCTGGAAATCCTGCAACTAATTTATCTCTGAGCTCTGAAATACACTACTTTACTTGTGGCGCGGCTAGTTAATTGTCTAATGGTGTACAATTCCGTTGCGTGTTTATGCATTCACAAAGTATAGTTTAATTTTATTTTGTAGTTTCAATTATTTTATATTATATAATTTGCTGCACATAATTGGGCTTTGTTCAGAAGAGCATCTTACGCCAAGTTTACGAAGCATCTGGTTCTTTTATGTACGAGGATGCAATTTCTCTAAAACCAGTGAAATTTTTCTTACCATTCATTGGCTAAAATTTTTGACTCAATTTTAATTTTCTCTTAAAATCAATGGGAAGTCCCTTCACGACGTAAAAGGCGTCTCTCCCTTAAAATATGAAACATGGAATGATTTAAATATAATAATACAAAGGACTGAGGTAAGCAACGCTTATGTTTTCCAATAAAGATCTTGCAAGCTTCCCTGCATAGCTGAAATAGGAGTTTTTGGTAAACATTCATGTTATAAATAAAATATCTACTGGTTGTTATTGGATTTCTCGTGGTCTGGACTTATAAAAATCGGATCATAGTTACATAAAATTATTAATTTTCAGACTGATTTACCATGTATTTCAAATTATGTGTAATTCTTCCTGTTTGTTCCCATCTTGCGAGTGAGTAAAATAAGGAATGCAAACATGGGCAATTCATATACTAAGCTGCTGATGCTCTTATCTGACCTAGGGCCCGTAATCCTTTGACAAAGGCTAGTTTAAGGAGAAGTACGGTTACCAAAGGAACGAGCTAAGCCCATCAGAGAAGTGAAATGGCCTGGGACGACGCCGAAAGCGAAATTCTAACAGCATACCCTGGATGGCTGCTGAAATTCCGATCTCTAGACAGCAACCTCGTTCTACGTTTAACTTACAAATTCCAATCCTCTGGTCAGCTTGGGTATTCTGTGTTGAAAATGACTTTAATGAGATCAGCAGGTGCAGGTAACGTTCTATCAAGATCAAAACCTAAGATGACATCACAGGTTTTAGAAATTAGAAAAAAAATGTTGATGTCCAAAGACAAAGAAGAAATGCACAGAAGTCACACATTTCAGAACGGATTTCAGAACTACTAAAAATGCTTACATGTGCATGACATTTGACATATGTATATATTGATATTTATGATATATTTACTGTGCATATTCCAAAATTTTACGATTTACAACTTTTGGCTACATTTACTTGTCTTTACCTTGTTGCTACCTTGGCTTACATGACGCCGTGGTCTTCTGCTCTGCCAGGTAGCTCTTAACCTCCATACCTCCTTGATTACTTAGTCCCATTCTTCCCCCTCATCTTCCTTTCTTATATTCTTTACATTTCTGGCCCATTTTTCTTTTACTTTCAGCAAGAACACACCAATACTTCTTACCTTCTTTTCCTGCCGGCCCGTTAACATTTTTAGAGCTGCTATCCTCTTCTCTACTTTCTCCCATTTTTCTTCCCAAACCTTTTTTCTCCACATTGCAACTTCCTCGCATTCTGTTATATAATGTTGTATGCTTTCTTTTCCCCCATACAATTCACAAATTCCCTTTTGCCTACCTCTTATCCCTCTTAGAAATATTATTCCTGTTCTCATCCAAGCTAACCCTTCTGTCTCTCTCTTTCTCTTGGCGATTGCAGTAATCTACATATGCTTCTCGTCCACAATTTATTTTTATTTGCTTGTAAAATTGTAATGGTTTCATATTTGCACATTCATTTATTTCAACAGCAAATCTGTTAAGTGATAGCTACATTGGATACTAATATTTGCTCAAATAACCATCAGAATCGCGCTAACAAGAGAGGGCTGAGTTTTATAGGGAGAAATACGAAACTATGTCTACTTTTCTGTTCTGAAACTATAACATTTTATAATATTTGAAGTAAGATATTATTTCACATCTATGACCAAAGTAATGTAATTTGTTGCAAAGAATTCTGAAATATGATGCATATACGTACACTGAAAAATACAAAGACGACAGACCAACAATATACAAAATCTAGCCATTAATACAGTAACGACGATAAAGGTGCTTATACGACGGTCGTTTGATATGTCTACAAAATTTCCATGAAGGGACAGACATTTTTTGTTTTAAATTTTTTGGTGGTAAGCTTGATACTCAAAAAACTGCACAGCAAATTTGTATGTGCTACTGTATACAGTTCATTGCAGAAATTTGTGCATCTGTGCATTTCTCTCAATATTAAGCTGAAAGAAAATTTGGGAGTTTTGTTGTATGTTAATGTTAGTTTTGAGCTACGCACCTGGCAGCATTGCATGTTTTTCACTAGAAGTCTGTCCAATTCAAGCGAGCGAAGCTCTCTACCCGGTAGTTATATTTGGTGTTAAGACACCGAGGAAAGCACATAGGTGTTCGTACACACGGTTAACACCCTTCGTACCAGGGTATAAAACTTCGGGTAAAAGCAGTTATGTTTGGGTAGAATTTAAGTACAGAGTTCTCTCAGGTGTTAAGCTATTCTAAGTAGAATACAAACTAAACCATTTGCGATTTAAACAAACTGTCTGTAATATCAATTATGATTGCGCATTCTATTAATACTTTTAATGAAGTTTAATTTATAAGAAACTAAAATATTAAAATTAACAACACTTCTCCTTTTACTTCCCTCTTATACCTGTACAGTGTCCATTATTCTTGTTCCTCTCAACCGTTATGCGGGTTGAGGAGCGGAATCTCTGGACCAGAGAGAGAGAGAGAGAGAGAGAGAGAGAGAGAGAGAGAGAGAGAGAGAGAGAGAGAGAGAGAGAGAGAGAGAGAGAGAGAGAGAGAGAGAGAGAGAGAGAGAGAGAGAGAGAGAGAGAGAGAGAGAGAGAGAGAGAGAGAGAGAGAGAGAGAGAGAGAGAGAGAGAGAGAGAGAGAGAGAGAGAGAGAGAATGCAGGATAGGTGAACAGCTCGATGCCTGATATGAGTGAGTGATGTGGATGACAGAATGAGGGTGACAGATGGAGGAATTGGTTGATTGCTGGCGCGGGAAACCGGAGGACCAGGAGAAAACCCGCCCCAGCGCCGTGTGGTCCACCACAAATCTCATTTTGCTGTTGCCTGGGATCGAACCCGAACAACCTTGGTGAGAGTCAAGCGGTCTAACCACTCTACTACCGCGCGGCCATAACAATACTTATATGTAAATATCTGCTCACAACCAGCAAATGGGACTCTGAAATAAAGCTATAAGAAACGCTTACCAACAGGAAACTCGTAAATAACGAGTCAAAATTTATAAAGACAGGGAACGCCCAACTTATGTATCTGGTATCAGGATCATTAATCTTGATACCAGATCCTCTATAGAAGATAAGACTTGTCAGGGAAGCTGAAAGGAATATCAGGTGCCTTAAAAGAAAATTAGATGGAAGGCAAAGAACAAAGGTTATAAGAAGTCTCACTGAAAATAAAAAAGCATTACTCAAAGTGTGACGTCGGAAGGTATGGACACCATCCTTGGAGTATATATGTATTATTTACCTGTGCTTTAATCAAATGTTGCATCAACATAACCTACAATTTAAATAAAAGATAATAAAGTTTACTACCAGCTAGATTCAAACTGGGAACCGGGCTTGTACTAATGCCATTGCCCAAGCTTGTGGAGGCTACTGGAGTGTTTTCTTTAACACCCAGCTTTGGAGTCCCTTAAGCATGTTGTACCTACTACTTATACATCTCTTTCTTAGAGATACTTTGTTTATGGAGGGAAGTTTATACGGACATGGGTGTTTTCAGCTTTTGAAAATCAATGTAAAAATAATAATATGTATTATTAATAAATATATAATCCATGCACTAAATAATTAAAAGCGAAAGATATCTTGCAGAAACACAGTAGTTTTCATGAACTTATATAATCATATTTGGAAACAATTTATGTAACTCAAAATTCGAATCACTCTTCCATATCTTATGATACTTTTTTCAAGAATTATATTCTCTCAAAAATTCAGAAACACGTGAAATTTATGATTATAACAGCAGAATTAAATACAATATCCGTACACAGACTTACAATATTTGACAAATAATTTAGGAATGCAATCAACATGCAATGTGACATTGAAGACAATCAGACAGGCATAAAAAGAACTTGCTCTATCGGAATTATGGAAGGATTATATTGATAATGTTATGAATTGTGATAGGAAACTGAGTAAATAAATGCAATCACTTTCTATTTTATAGTCTATACATGTTTTAATAACTGAGATAGTCACTATCAATGTAATGTAAGACTTTTTTCAGAGGATAGGAATGATCAGCGTTACAATATAGGTCAGATAAAACTAATTGTGCTAGTATTTCGCAGTCCATCACTGGAGCAAGTGGTAGTAGATGAATAAATTGTAGACAGTGTCAAAGATAATGCACACATTACTTGGTCATCAATTGCTTAACGATGCATTAAATGAAGGAAAAATACAACACAATCCGCTGCTCGGATGTCAGCCGAATTTTTAACCTAAAATTTTATTCGGACCCCAGCTTTGTTTAGGATAAGGTAATTAAGGCGCTCAGAATAAAAGCGGCATATCCCAAACGATATAAAGGTTTGTGATACAAGCATGACATGCACAGCTGCCAACTACCTTTCACGTGATAAAGTATCAAACGAATTGGGATATACAAAATCTCTCATTTTCCACATTTAAAATTTGTCGTAGTGAAAACGAACACATTGTTAGAGTGAAAAGGACATATCCAAACTATGAGTACTTATTCTGTCTGCAGAGGTTATTCCTTAATCTTAAAGAAAAATCTAAAAAGAAGAGAAAAAGTGAAAGAGCCAATGCATGGGTAATAAAAAGAACGTTGTGCAGAAATAACTGTAAACTGTTCATTAATCAAATGGTCATTTTTTAAACATTGTAATTAGAAAAAAAAGAAGTTGGTAGTATTCCTTCGCTTTTATGTAAGGTTGTTTACATAAATCCTTTTATGTAAGGTTGAATTTAGTTTATGTTATTCTTACTCTGAAATGTAGCAAAAGTTAAGTTTAGAAACAGAGGTAAAGGTTCACTTTTCATGGTATAAGTTACAGCTGAAGTAGAGTGTACAGAGAAAGATAAATAAAATAAGCTGATAAAATATATACCATACATCTCTCATGATTTTAAAACAGTTTTGTCATGATAGTGTTAATACTGACGAAAAATGCCAAGATTTGACAATAGCTGCATTAGATATTTCAAGATGTTAATGAAGGAAAGGATTGTTTTATACCATTTTTTCTATTTTATATACTTTTGTTCTAATGAACAACACAACGTCCGGAAAGCTATTTATCACAATGGCTTTACACATAGGCTTTAAATTCCTTAATTTAAATACCCAGAAAACACCAAATCTTAATACTAACTACTACATTCCATGTTTAGGGAGCAAAAACAGAAAATTTCATTTATCTCAAAATGAATTTGGTTGGGATATGCTGTTATTCTAAAAGCCACAATTTTATTTACACTTAACATACAATTATTACTTATTTAGCATGTCTTGAGTAACAGCGGTGATAATGTATGATGGACCTTGTAGTCAGTCCCTTAGAAGATATAAATGTAATATACAATAACTTGGGCCTCTTAGCCTACAAGAGGCCTCTAGCCTCTTATATTACAATGGACATCCCAATATCCATATTTTTGTGGACAGACAAGAAAATAAAGATAGCGAACTAACATAGAATTTGAATACAGCACATTGCACATACAGAAAACTAACAAGAATAAAGAAAAATGAAATTAAATTATCAACGAAATGCGTAAAATACCTCCTTTTTGAATCTTAACCAGGAATGCTTCTGGTTAATACTCGTCTTATTTACCATTGTTATTAGTTAAATTGGTAATTTTTATTATTGTTGAAATAATGTTGCATGTTTTAATAATTTATTTTCCTAACTCATATACTTATTACTTTTTCTGAATATATCATTCATCATTACCGTTATTTAAATTTCAATCTTCTTATTAACAATACGGTAAGTGTGAATACCTTTAAATCTCACTATCATACCACAAAGATCCATATTTGAAAGTGAGGTTTAGGTGTAGGTTCATCACTGTCGAAGCTTATCTGACCATTTTAAGTATATAATACGAGAATCGGCTGGTAAGTCCCGGGTCTTGCATAGAGATGGTGCCACTGGGTTAGTGTGACGGATATCATCATATAGTTTTACTCTATACTAGCTTGTATACATAGTTACTAGTCAATAACTTGTTTTTGAATGACAGCATTTTGAAGCAAGACAAGTGCAAAAGCCTCAGGAAAATAGAAGATTTGGATAAACGAGCAGTGACTAAATACCTCCATTTGAAAGTCTTAACAAGGCTAAAGAAAACAAGGAAGAAATGGACAGTGCATTGAATGACACAGGTGGATTGCAGAGTTTAAAGTGGGACATACGAACAATAGTGATGCTCACTATTGATGCCCTGTGGAAGTCACAATTCCAGTGATCATTGAAATCATTCATATTGTGACTTTGTGGGTTCGTGGAATAAAAAGTCCAATTACACCACTCAACAATGTTCTTTATTTCCACCGACTTACAGTTTAACACTTGCCAATTACACAGAATTACTTGCTGCACACAGTTACAATTCACCAGTCCGTCCGTTACAATTTCACTGTACTCGCGGTTACGTAAGCTCCGGTACACATTCAAAGTTACGTACAGTCTTCCGTTGCACAACCCTTTCGTTCATTAACACGTCACTGACTAACTCTTACACCAAGAACTGCGACTGTCTCCTCACTCACTGACAAAACCAACTCACTGACTGACTAAACCAAAACCAACTCAACTCACTAACTAACTCCGTCTGTCTGTCACGTTCTTTATATAGGAATATCGCCGGTTTCTAGTGACCAGGAGAATGTTCCAGATTACGTAATTTCTGGAACCAGGTGGACAGAAAAACAGACGCACAGTTATGTTTCTTTCCGACCGCTGGCTGTCACCACTATAAGACAAACGAGGGAAAGGCGTGGCTAACCGAGCCTCCCCTGTCTTCCGTTGCCAGCTGCTCACAGGGTGTTTCAACGCTCCCCGTTACACTGCTCCCTTCTCAAAGCTGTTCGCCCTCGAACAGCCCCATCGTAGCGTGCGAGGCGGTCCAGGTGTACCACCAGCATCTGCTCGGAGTCTCAGCCAGAAGTAGCGCTGCCGTAGTTTGTGAATCATTCGGTTCGCTCCCAGGTGTCCTCCTGAAGTACCGGCGTGCACTTCCTCCAAGATTTCCGGGACCTTACTCCGGGGAAGTACCAACTGTCCTCTCTGCGCCTTCCCATCGGGTGACTCCCATACCCGGAACAGCACGCCCACTCTGGTCTTCAACGAGTCCCATTGGGCCCAGTGCGACTTGTAGGTGGCGCTCCTCGGTGCGATGTCCTCCCAGGTCGGTCTCGTCCCTGCGTCCACTTCCCTCAAGAGTGGCCCCAAGTCTGCGTCCGCCAGCTGCTCCCTCCTCAGGCCTGCGCTATCCCAGCCTTCAGCAGGCACTGCCACAACTACTCGGACTGCTGCGGCACGCTCCTCCTCTTCCACTCTTGTGCGCTCGTGGCCGTCCTGGATCTGCGATAGGACACCTCCAATGCAATGGTCGCTGGCGTCGGTGTCCACAATGAAGGCGCCACCCGGTTGTGGGAAACCCAAAATAGGAGCACTGCACAGGGTCCCCTTCGGGTGCTGGAAAGCGTCTTCGGCGTCCTCCGTCCACACATAAGGCCGGTTTTCCTCCGTCAGGCGGGTGAGGGGTTTTGCGATGTTGTCGGCCTTTTCCTCTAAATCATTAAGGCGGTCGTCTACTTGACCCTTCCGCTCGCCCAGTTCCGTCACGTCATCCCTCACGCCGGCCAACTGTTCCTCAAACTTGGCGGCGAGAGCCTCGTTCGCCACCTTCATTTCGGTAGCCGGACCGTCATTCGCTGCTCTCATTTCCGTGGTTAACTCGGCCTTCACTTGTTCCATCTTCTCGGCGATGTTGTTTGCCGTCTTCATTTGTTTCAACTCTGCGGCGATGTTCTCCCTAGCCGTCCTGATTAGTTTCAGTTCCGCGGCCAGGTTATTTCTAGTCTCCAGCGTCTCTGTTAATTCGGCCCGCATTTCTTCCATCTTCCTGATGATGTTGTCTTTAGCCGTCTTCATTTCTTTCAGTTCCGCTAAAATCTTTTCTAATGCTGCCTCCATTGTTGTAATGTTCGGTGATGTTGTTTTCCCGCTTCCTGACACCAGTGTGACTTCGTGTTATATCCCACTTCTTGACACCAGTGTGACTTTGTGGGTTCGTGGAATAAAAAGTCCAATTACACCACTCAACAATGTTCTTTATTTCCACCGACTTACAGTTTAACACTTGCCAATTACACAGAATTACTTGCTGCACACAGTTACAATTCACCAGTCCGTCCGTTACAATTTCACTGTACTCGCGGTTACGTAAGCTCCGGTACACATTCAAAGTTACGTACAGTCTTCCGTTGCACAACCCTTTCGTTCATTAACACGTCACTGACTAACTCTTACACCAAGAACTGCGACTGTCTCCTCACTCACTGACAAAACCAACTCACTGACTGACTAAACCAAAACCAACTCAACTCACTAACTAACTCCGTCTGTCTGTCACGTTCTTTATATAGGAATATCGCCGGTTTCTAGTGACCAGGAGAATGTTCCAGATTACGTAATTTCTGGAACCAGGTGGACAGAAAAACAGACGCACAGTTATGTTTCTTTCCGACCGCTGGCTGTCACCACTATAAGACAAACGAGGGAAAGGCGTGGCTAACCGAGCCTCCCCTGTCTTCCGTTGCCAGCTGCTCACAGGGTGTTTCAACGCTCCCCGTTACAATATTAGTTCTGAAAGACAGCAGATTAAAGTTGTTTTAAATAGCTGAGGCTGTAAACATATCAAAAGAACGTGCACATGATATTTTATGTAATGTTTTGGGCTTTCACAAGGTCTGTGCATAATGAATGCCCCGTTTGATCAAACGAATTTGGAGCTCTACCGTAAAACTCCCAGCGAATTTTTGAGACGACTTATTACCCTGGATGAAACTTGGATACAACACTACACTCCAGAAAGAAAATCACAGTGAAAACAGTGGATTGTGCCAAGTGACCAACTCCAAATTAGGCAAAGTCAATTTTTTTCAGAGAACAAGTTTATGGGGAGTGATTTCTGAGATGCACAGGAAATTATTTTATTAAATACTTGGAAGGGTGAAGAGTATCACTAGTGACGCTGCAACGTTTGAGTGATGAGGTGAAAAGAAAAGGACCTCAAGTGGAAAAAGAAGAAAAAACTTGCTTCCTCACGAAAATGCTTGGGCTCCTCGTTCAGTCATTGCAGTGAGAAAAATGTGTGAATTATAGTTCGAATTTCTTGAACATCCACCCTATTCCCACAGATCTAGCACCTAGTGACTTCCCGTAGGGCAGGGAATCCGTCCCCTTCAGCTGCCGCGGTGCGGGCGCTGCGGACCCTTATCACTCCTGGTACCTCTGACGTTACTAGAGGAACCTCAGGCCGAACTGCCGAGCCCCTCCCGTCGGGAATTGTTTGGACTGGGTTGGACTCGAGGGGGCAGTGTGTTCCCGACACCCAAGGGGAACTGGGTACCTCCGGCCAGGCTACGACAGCCCGGAGGGGGTAGACGGTTGCCTAAGAAGTCCCGGGTACTAGCCTGCAGAGCTAGTAGAAGGTGTGCTAGATCACCAGGCGGCCCTGCCGAGGTTTTCGGTAGTCTTCCCTGCGGGATTGACGCGCGTAAGTGGCGTATCTACTTCCATCCCGTCTTGACGTTGTGCTCAGCGGGGGCTTTTTAAGCAATCAGGTATTGCCCTACGGAAAGAGCCCCGGAGTATCCATCGCTCCCAGGAAGAAGGAGGCCCGGTTCCTTGGTCCTACGGGTCCAGGACAAATGGAAGTAGAACCTCTGCACATAACCTAGTGACTGCCACCTGCTCCCGAACCTCAAAAAATTTCTTGGAGAACGAAGATTATACAGCAACGAAGTCATTGATGCGGTAAACTGGCAATTTGAATACAATGGTAATTTGTACTACAGTGATGGTTAGTTAAATTTGAACATCGTTATGACAAATATTTTAGCCTTTTGGAGATTATAGTTAGAATTAAGGAAACGATATTTATTTATTTATTTATTTATTTATTTATTTATTTATTTATTTATTTATTTATTTATTTATTTATTTATTTATTTATTTATTTATTTATTTATTTATTTATTTATTTATTTATTTATTTATTTATTTATTTATTTATTTATTTATTTATTTATTTATTTATTTATTTATTTATTTATTTATTTATTTATTTATTTATTTATTTATTTATTTATTTATTTATTTATTTATTTATTTATTTATTTATTTATTTATTTATTTATTTATTTATTTATTTATTTATTTATTTATTTATTTATTTATTTATTTATTTATTTATTTATTTATTTATTTATTTATTTATTTATTTATTTATTTATTTATTTATTTATTTATTTATTTATTTATTTATTTATTTATTTATTTATTTATTTATTTATTTATTTATTTATTTATTTATTTATTTATTTATTTATTTATTTATTTATTTATTTATTTATTTATTTATTTATTTATTTATTTATTTATTTATTTATTTTGAGGTCTGGTACATATCAGCTGACGCTCATATATGCTCTGACAAATGTTAGCAACTTCATTAAAATCCCTGGATTTATTTTGAAAATTTTCTCTTTTCATGTCAGCATGTTCATACTGAATATGTATGTAGAGGAATGTTATATGTTTTATTTTGCTCAAGTACCTTTCATATTATTTAATTAAAGATAAACCAGTTGGATTTTACGTTATGAAACGCCTATTTTAGACAAGACATTTTTAGTTTGGATTAACTGCAGCAGGCAGCAAAGAATGAATTTTGAATGAATGCCAATGAAACAATTGTTTCGTTAGCTTGTCTTAGGGGCAAAGTATGACCAGCAACAATTGGCCATTAGCAAAATTCTAAGCCTGCTGACTACAGAAACCTAGACAGACTTCATGTGATTATCTCTGTTTTTCATATACGCCCACAAATCATTAATGACATTAACACCTTACCACAGTAAAATGTTGATAAGCTTGGTCACTGTGGTCTGTATAACGTTATTCACATATGACCTATGATCTTGGGATCACTGAAAACGTCCTCTCATAGTGACAAATCAAATAGTGCCAGGACCCAGAATATTTTGTCATATCTTAAAAGTTGGTGCAACATAAACTATATTCATCATTTAGATTTACTCTTCCACTATGAAAATATATTCCAAAAGTGTTATGAGATACAGGTTGCACTTAATTTATGTGTATATTTAGCTCCCAATGAATATATTCGGATAACGTATGACAAAGGTTTTTTCAAGTCGCTAAAGTAATACTAAGAACATAATCACTGTAAAACACTAGTTCTATCTTTCATAAATATCAAATTGCATATGTTGCCAATCCAACTGTAATATATAAGACAAAAAGTTGTTATGGAACGGATGAAAAAAAGAACAGTGTGCTAAATTATAATCATAAAATACGCATACCCTTCATTACTGGTAATTCCGTATTTGTACTCATCTGTCGACCGACGAAGTTTGTTTATGGGAATATATTAATATTGGCATAAAGAACTGAATTATTCCTTTAATTTATGCAGGATTATGGATCGAAATAACAAACCCGACTGTTTTACTGGCCGTATATCTAAACAAGTGTATGTGAACCGCTGCATTTATAATGAATAACACTGCGTTATAGACTCAGCGTCGTTGGAATAACACAAATTGCTGGTCATTATTATGAATATAGTAGCTTCTCTCCACACCTGACAACATATTTACGAATAAATTTTGCACAGATCACCTCCGGCAGTAGTAGATTAAAATGCATAAAATTGCTTACAGTTCTGCAACACGTTAATGTGCACTAAAATAGGTAAATAAGGTAGGAAAACATGTAGCATATAATTTATTGCCACCATAAACTGGATCTCTGCCAAACACAAAGAAGTTTGTTTTGTAGTTATTGAGAAATGGTTCTATTTTTCCTCTGTAACTGGTCGTCATTTTTATTACTAGTTAAGTAGTTTAACGAATGCAATATTCTTAATATGAACAGCATCCAATCCCTGGGATGAGGAACACAAGAAAACTAGAGAAAGTATGACCTCTGTGTACTTCACACATGGTGTAAGAGTGTCATCGTAGTGTACTTGTCCTAATTAGGCAAATATAGCGGTGATTTGACATTTGCGAGACCATTCGTCTGCTATATTTCTTTTTTTTATTTTGAACCTTTAAGTAATTTTAGTTTCCCTATTATGATTAAGGCATAGAAGTAACTAACGCCTGTAAATTCTCCGCCAAATGTCAGGTTTGCAATATAGTAAACAGTAACATGTCCCACAACCAGTGTAACTGATTATACCTGTGGTGATTAATCAGGGTGGAAGAGTTTAGAACCAAAATTAATATACCTTTCTATTTCTTCTTCTTCACTTCAGGGATAAGGCATATCCGCCTGTTCATCCTTCGCATTCTATCAGCCCTTCCCATCTTTTTCTAGGGGGTCCTACATCTTTTCTTCCACGAGGATTACATCTTCTTATTAAAACCGGTACTCCTTCTTAGTCCATTCTATTCATATATTCTTTCCAGTTCTGTATATTTTCTTCTATTCTGTCCTATAATTTATATATGCCTAGCTATTCAAGAATAGTTTATTAAATATCGTCTAGTACATTGTTTAGCTCTTCTTAAGAATCCCATTTCTGCTGCTCTATGCTGATTGGAAGCTCTATTTCTAATTGGAATCAAAATACTTGTTGTATTTCTAAACTTTTAATTTGCTGAATAAACAGAGAAAATACTGTGGCGGATAGCCAAGCAACACCCTTAAAGCTCTTTTACATTTTTTGGGAAGCAAGCCAGGTAAAAAGACGATTAGAAGTCGACGTTTCGGGAGCGTACATCTCTCCCATCATCAGGATACTCATTAAATGTATTAACCACAAATGAATAACTAGATATAACACAAATATAAACAGACAAAGCCCTATCAATATTCGCATTTCTGAACAAAATACTGTTTGCTGTAAATTAAATGCCAGGTCAGGAGATGGCGTGAGTATAGAAAATTAATTGGAATCTTAACTACTTAACTTGATTATCAAGCTGTATAGATTTGTGCTCTGTAAGTGGATAGATTTCCATTATAAGGTCGGTTTCCAAGAGGAGCTGAACTGAAATCCAGCATCACCATTAAGCGTGCTCCTCTCGGAGGAAATGGTCAAAGCTTCCATAACTCTCCGCTCCCAGTAACTGTTGCATTGTGCCAAGATGGTCGTCTCCCGAAAATTGGCTCTGTAGTATTTATCAAGACAATGCTCTGTCAGTCCAGACTTCTCAAGTTGCATTAAACGAATGCTCCGATCATGCTTGTTTATTCTGGTAGCGATGGTCCTTCCGGCTTGTCCTATATGCGGTGTCCCACATTCACAGCGAATGCGGTACGCTCCCCGAACTTGGAATTCCAGGTTGTCTCTCAGCGGTCTCAACAACTGTTTAATCTTCGGAGGTGGCTTTTAGATGGTCTTGATGTGTTTGGCGAGAATTCTGGTGATTCTGCCGGATAGGTTGCCGGTAAATCGGATGCAGGCTGTAACGTAAGCATATCTGACGCTTAACCATAGAGAAAATTTTCGGGACACGACCATCTTTGCAAAATGCATCACTTATTGGGAGCGTGAGAGTTAAGGAGGCTTTGGCCATTTCCTCTGGAAGGAGCACGCTTAATCGTGATACTGGATTTCAGTACAGCTCCTCTTGAAAACCTGCCTTAAAATGGAAATCCGGCTACTTAAAGAGCACAAACCTATGCAGTTTGATAATTAAGTAAAGTAGTTACGTTTGACTAATTAATTTTATATACTCACGCGCTTTCCTGACCTGGAATTTAATTTACTGAAAACGGTCTTTTGCTCAGTAATACGAATATTTATAGCGTTCTTTCCGTGTTTATATTTGTGTTATATCAAGTTATTAATTTGTGGTTATAAAATTTAATAAATATCCTGATAATGTGAGAGATGTACGCTCCCGAAACGCTAATTTATAATTGTATTTTCACTTGGCTTACTTCCCGAGGAGAACCTGAACATATTCGTCGCCAGGAAAGCTTCAGGTCTTATTCCAAAAGCTTTAATATGGTGTGCACCAATTTACTATTTATAGAAATAATAATTTCTACGAATGCATCCTCATGAGTACTTACCGTATCCGTAATGTATTTGTTAGGTGTATAAAAGGCAAACAACTTATGCTTGTTGTCCTCCGTAGTCTTTATTAAAATAAATAAATAATAAAAGCATAAAATGTTTCCGAAACAACAATTTTAACTGTTTCCCAATATGTGCCTATTGTTTTCCTTATGAAAAAATAACTTTTTTCTTTGAAACATGATATTCAAGGATCAATTTTAACGGCTCCCCCGGTCTGGTGGCCGTTTCAGGACCACGGAGGGTGGGTTGCCAGTTCTACTGGCCTGCCGGAGAATTTCTAACCAGTCAATTGTAGGGACCATATCCTCTGCATTGTCGTGGTTCCTTGGGCTGGTCGCCCTCTCACCTCATCCCTCCACCCGGAGATGACCCACTTGGGACATAGGTACAAAAGACCATGTTTGGACCTCCGTGCCAAATCCCCTCAATAGCACTGTCCAGTCCAGCCCAGACCAGTCCAGTCCTTTGGTTTAATCTTTACGCAATATGTATTTTCCATTAAAATGCACTAATGATAGTGCACAATAATAATTATTACTTTGGGAATAAACTTTAAATAATTTAGTCCATAATTAATGAAAAGCCCTAGTGCTTTCAACTACTATTACTGGAAGTACAGTGGAGTATTGGTTTACACCTATACAGGTGAGTCACCTAAAACTTGCACCGTAAATATTTCTGAAATGGTATGTGCTATTGATATGCGGTTTTCACGGAATTGAACTATAGGCAGGGGCTCGCATTTTCAAATGATACACAGATTTTTATAATTTTTAGAAAGTGTATTTATGTACAAAAGTTACATTTTTTTAAATGGAACAATGCGTATTGACATTAAGAAAATAAAAGTAGAATAAATTAGAATGTCAATGGTGTTTTTTGCACGATTCTAATGTAAGTAGTTTACGAGAAATCGTCATTTGAAAATTGAACGCACCGGCAGTTGTTTATTCCACTCAATTGCTTAGTTGCTAGGCTAGGATGTTGTTATGTTTGTTTACAATGTGTTTTGTCTACACTGGCAGTTATTTTGTGATAGTTGAAGCAGTAGGACGTGCTTGGAAGATGGTATTTACCAATGCAGAAAAAGCAGATATGCTCATAGTTTATGGTGAATGTAGAAAGAATGCAGTTCTTTCTTGTACAGTGAACTTGGAAACATATCCGAATAGACGTCAACCATCTCGTCAATTATTTGTGAACCTCTTCAACCAATTACGTGAAAGTGGTAGTATAACGTCTAGAAAACGCACCAGAAACAAACGAGCAACTGGAGAGCAAGGAGAAATTAATGTTCTAGCTGCTGTTGCAGTAGATCCCCACATTAGTTCTCGTGCAATCGCACGAGGAAGCGGCATCAGTCAAAGAAGTGTAATCCGCATCCTCCATCGTCATAAGTTCCATCCGTATCACATCTCTCTCCATCATTTGCTGCATGGCAATGATTTTGAGAATCGTGTGAACTTTTGTACATGGGCATTGAGACATGATACTCCAAATTTGTCATGTATCTTGTTCACTGATGAAGCAACATTTACTAATCATGGCCAAGTAAATCTAAAAAATATGCACTATTGGTCTGTTGACAATCCTCGTTGGCTGCGTCAGGTAGAACGTCAGCATCCATGGAGTGTGAACGTGTGGTGTGGAATAGTGAACCATCACATCATTGGCCCTTTTTTCATAGAAGGAAAACTGAATTCACAGAAGTATCTCAACCTCCTAACAGACGATCTTCCACAGATGTTAGAAGACGTTCCCCTTCAGACTAGGAGGAATCTGTGGTATCAACATGATGGCTGTCCGGCCCATAGTGCACGAATTACTACAGCTTATCTTCAAGGATTGTTTCAAAATCGGTGGATTGGACGAAGGGGACCTGTACCTTGGCCGGCCCGTTCACCAGATTTGACTCCTTTAGATTTTTTTTCTGTGGGGGAAGCTGAAAGACACTGTCTACAAGGACATACCAACTACACCAGAAAATATGAAACGGCGTATTACTGCTGCCTGCGCTGAAATTTCCACTGAAATGCTAGAACGTGTACAGCAATCTTTACATACTAGACTGGAAGCTTGTATTGAAGCTGGTGGTGCTCATTTTGAACACAGGGTACAGTTTTGTTTACTTGTCAGAATCCTCATTTTTCTTCATTCACTTGTTTTTCTTTAGTTTGTCCTAGCCATTGTCCCGTTTTGTACAAATGACGATTTCTCGTAAACTACTTACATTAGAATCGTGCAAAAAACACCATTGACATTCTAATTTATTCTACTTTAATTTTCTTAATGTCAATACGCATTGTTCCAATTAAAAAATGTAACTTTTGTACATAAATACACTTTCTAAAAATTATAAAAATCTGTGTATTATTTGAAAATGCGAGCCCCTGCCTATAGTTCAATTCCGTGAAAACCGCATATCAATAGCACATACCATTTCAGAAATATTTACGGTGCAAGTTTTAGGTGACTCAGCCTGTATAAATGGAATGACCAAACATGCCCACGATTTAAAAGGCCCTTCTTACACAGTAGCTCTCTCTGTTATGCTTATTTCAGAGGGTACAGCATTATTCAGTCGAGAGAAAGGAGTCAGTTACTACTGAATTTCTAACGAAAGGTATGTTTCCTAATGTAAGGTTGAAAGTCTATCTGAGCTGCAGCATTAAAAATTATGTGTTACATGTGTAATGAGAGAGATTGCTTCCTGAATAAGTGAGTTTTTCATGTATTTTGAGATATTACACACATATTCCGCTGGAAAAAGGGGGATCTCATTAACCCTGCTAAATATTTCACTCACGTTACTTGAAATGTAATTAGTACCCCGTTTTCAAGTTAACTCATGCAAATGTATGCAAGTTTTAATGTATTTCTTCGCAAACACCGAGCAGTGACACATGTAAACAAGAGAATGGAAGGGATACAACGCGGTTACTTCTACACTTCCGTTCTAGTTTAATTATTTCCGTATCCATCCACGGGCATGAGTGCCTTTTCCGGCCAACTCGCTATTTAATGACTAACCTTACAGATTGCTGAAGTCTGGCACTCCCAGCGCTAACCAGGTCATCAATTTGTGGTAGAAAGAAGGATGTCTGCTCCTAAAAGTGTACAAGAATGCGGCCTACGGAAGGCTCTAGACAGGTGTAAGTATATGAAGAGGACTGCATATATAGTGACACTAGGTTTTACAGATCATTAACGCATCTTGAATTGCTTGCAGAATAAAAGTTAAACTGAACTCACAAAGATTTCGCGCTTTAAAGTGTCGTAATGCATGTAACATTCACAAGTATTAGTATGTTGGTATTTAAATAATGATAATACTAAACTCTGCTAGTCACTTCAAACATAGGAATTTCATGCAATTAACCAATCAAATATCTATCAATATCCATCAATATCCAAAGGCAAATTGGCATGTGATGGCAAAACGTTTAAAGATATTAGTCCGTTCTATATCAAGCGTGAATTAGATAAGGTCAGTGGCCCTGTTAAGAATGCGACGCGCCTCCGAGAGGGCACCTTACTTTTGGAGAGCTCAAATGCAGACCAATCTCGCAAACTACAAAAGGCGACTTTGTTGGGTTCCTACCCGATCCGGGTAGCCCCATACAAAACTCTTAACACCTGCAGAGGAGTAGTCACCACCTCCAGCTTAGATGGTCTTGCGAATGAGGAAACAGTAAGTTGCCTCTCTGATCAACTTGTTTGTCAGGCGTACCGGCTAACACGAAAACAAGATGGCAAGGAGTACCCACTACGTACGGTTTTTCTAACTTTTGCTGGGACTAAGTTACCCGAGTACATCTATTGCGGCTATGAACGTGCGAGCGTCCGCCAGTATGTCCCGAACCCCATGCGCTGTTTCCAATGTCAGCGGTTCGGACATACTAACGTCACGTGTACCAATCCTGCTCTTTGTGAGCAATGTGGCCTACCGAAACACGACGACCCAAACTGCAGTCGAACACCTTGCTACGTGAACTGTGGCGGTAGTCATTCCTCCAGCTCGCGACAGTGCCCTAGATTCATGGACGAAAAAAGTATTCAGGAGCCACATGTAAAAGAACGCCTGACTTTTCCAGAGGCATGACGGCGCTTTGAACAACTAAAGCCTGCTACCACTACTACTGGATATGCATCAGCAGCTCGCTGTACTCCTAATACCACTGTTGCTGTTCAACACGTCCCTGTCGCCCACGCATACACGCAGACTGACTTTCTAGCCGTTAAACCCACGTCTCATACTGTTTTTATATCCACCAGCACAGCCTCCGCATCAACCGTACAGACTCCAGCCACCAAGCCATCAGCGGGTAACAACCATCCCGTAGTAAATGTGAAAAACCCTCCCGACCACAACATAGATCGCGAAGTCGCTCACCTTCTATTAGATCCCGGTTTCGTTCTACTTGCCGTAGAAGTTCTGACTCCCGATCATCAGCGGAGTCACAGGAGGCTAATGATTTTCGAATCGTAGGGCCCAAGTCAGCCAAGGTCAAGAAAAAGGTTAAAACGGCCCGTTAAATACTCTTTATGGATATAATTCAGTGGAATGTCAATGGTTTTCGAGCTCGTGCTCAAGACCTACAACATTTAGTTTCTCAACGGTCACCGTCAATTATTTGCCTCCAGGAAACCACTTACATCCCAATCACTCGTTAAACCTTCACTCTTTTTCGGCATTTAGAAGCGATTCTCTTGCAAGTATACGTGCAAGCGGTGGCGTTGCTACCTTAGTGGCGCCTAACATTTCCGCCGCCCACGTTCCTCTCACCACACCATTGCAAGCTGTGGCCGTCAGGATACAGCTGGAGAGCATCAGTTTTACCATCTGTAACATGTACCTGCCGCCGCTCAGTATAGTTCCAGAGCAGGATCTTCTAGCGCTATTGGCTCAGCTCCCCTCACCACTACTCCTTGTGGGAGATTTGAATGCCAAGCACACGCTCTGGGGATCAGACGCTGATGACGCCCGTGGATGCCTCCTCGTAGACGTCTTCGATAAGTCTGACCTGCTTCTGCTAAATACTGGTGACCCGACATTCCTAATTTCCGCTTATGGTACACATTCCGTACTAGACCTTTCTTTCTGCAGTCCGTCATTAGTACCACTACTTGAGTGGTCAGTACTTTCCGACCTCTTTGGCAGTGTTCATTACCCCATTAACATTCATTTTTCTGGCCGCCAATCTGTACCTTCTCGACATGCTCACTGGATTATTTACAAAGCTAACTGGGGAAAATTCCATTCCCTCATACACCTGATCGACGATGGTTTCGACACCATCGATGCAATGGTCGAATATTTTACATGCTCGATCCTGCTCGCTACAGAATCCAGCATTCCTCGAGGTTCATCTGCACCACGTCGTATCCCTGTACGGTGGTGGTCTGAGAAATGCAGTTTGGCTGTCAAAGCACGCAAACGTGCTTTGCGCGTTTTTCAGCGGCACCCGACGGAAGGGAACTTCGTCGCCTTCAAACGTTCTCGCGCTAGGGCACGCTTTATACTGCGCAACGCAAAGCGTAAATCTTGGGAAGCCTATGTGTCTTCCCTTTCCCGGCGCAGCTCTACCCAACAAGTATGTTCAGCTGTTCGGCGAATGTATGGCAAGTACCGCCGGACGGTAATTCCCTGCCTTGCTATCAACGGGTCCATGTGCACCACCGAGCAGGACGTAGCTGAAGCCCTAGCTACCACATTTGCTGCTACTAGCCAAACTGCCCACTGTGACGCTCTCTTCCTGCCTATTTAGGAAAAGGCGGAGCGGGTACCACTTAATTTTAATAGTGACTGCACCGAGCCGTACAATCAACCTTTTACCGCTGCCGAGCTGGCCCATTCTCTAGCGTTAGCAAATCATTCTTCTCCAGGTCCCGATGACGTACACCGACAGATGCTTCTACATCTTCCATCTGAGGCGCCATGTTTCTTTTTAAGCATCTATAACCGCATTTGGCATGAGCGGGTTTTCTCTTCCTCCTGGCGAGAGGGTATTGTCATCCCAATCCCTCGACCCGGAAAGGACCGCACACTTCCATTTAGCTACCGCCCCATTTGCCTGACGAGTGTCATCGGTAAGACCTTCGAGCGAATGATAAAGGCTCGGTTAAATTGGTGGCTAGAAAAACATAACCATCTGTCCAACTTGCAATGCGGTTTTCGTCGCCATCGCTCAAGTGTCGATAATCTAACACGCCTTGAGGGGTATATTTCCGATGCCTTTCTACTGAAACAGCACGCCGTGGGCGTGTTCCTCGACCTGGAGAAGGCCTATGACACCACTTGGCGGTACGGCATACGTAACCTACATGGTTACAGTATGCGTGGTCATCTACCCGAATTCCTATGCAATTTTTTAAAACTTCGCCGTTTTCATGTGCGCATAGGAAACACGGTATCCCGGGAGCGGATACAGGAGAACGGCGTACCTCAAGGGTCGATTTTAAGCGTCGCACTTTTTGCCGCAGCTATCAATGGCATCACTAGTGCCGTTTGAAGCGGAATTCCAACATCACTCTATGTTGACGACTTCGCAGTTTATTATAGGTCAGCCAACATAGATCACATTGAGCGCCAACTGCAGCTGACCATCACCCAGCTAGCAGTTTGGGCGCTTCAAACCGGCTTCCGCTTTTCCGCTGCGAAGACACAGTGTATCCACTTTCACCGCCTACGAGGTATTCACCTGCCTCCTGATCTTCATTTGAACGGCACACCCCTGCCATTTGTCTCACACCTGAAGTTCTTGGGCCTCTACTTGGACAGACAACTCAACTGGGAGCACCATATTCATCATCTTCGATCCTCTTGCGATCGTTCTCTTCGGGTGCTGAAGGTATTATCTGGAGCAACTTGGGTGAGCGATCGCACGGTAATGTTGAGGCTGTACCGCTCTCTGGTTCGGTCCAAGCTGGACTATTGCAGTTTTATTTATGGCGCAGCGACCACCTCTAAACTTCGCCTTTTAGACACCGTGCATCATTATGGCATCCGCCCTGCCACAGGAGCTTTCCGCACCAGTCGAATCGACTGCCTGTATGCAGACTCAGGCGAACCTCCACTCCATATTCGTCGCTCGCTGTTACTCTGCTCATACGTCTCGAAGTTGGCAATTTATCCCAATCATCCTTGTTTTAAACCAGTTCTGTGTCCAGATTTAGTCCACCGTTATATGCGCCCTGGTTCTCGGACACGCCCCATGGGAATAAGATTTCGGGATCTCCTACATTCCCATGGCCTCCGAATGCCTCGCGTGGAGAGGTCGTCCATCTGCCCTTATCCTGCATGGCAGCTCCATCGTGCGCGGTTTGATCTCGCTCTTTCAAGCAACTCTAGACTCGCTACACCACATTCGGTGTTCCAACAACTTTTTGCCGAACTATTGCGCCGTTACCCTAACTATGTTCCGGTCTTTAGAGACGGTTCTCAGTTAGGTAGCACTACGGGTTGCGCATTCTTCATTAACGGTGAGGCTCATAAATTTCGCCTTCTGGACTCAACTTCAGTTTTTTCCGCAGCGCTGTATGCCATCTTCTATTTGCTCCTTTTTATTGGCAAGTTAGCTCCTGGCTCTTTTATTGTCTGCACTGACTGAGTGCTCTTCAGGCCTTGCAACAGCACACTGCCGCTTACACCCTCGTTTTAAAAATACAGGTCCAGATCAGGCGCGGGTACAATTTTGTTTTTACTTGGACCCCAGGCCATGTGGGGATTTCCGGGAACGAAGAGGCGGACACGACTGCAAAGTCCGCTTGCCGTTTGCCCCGGAGTTTAACAACTACGGTGCAATACCAGGATGTGCAACGTTTTTTCCGTCGCCAACTCCTATCTGCTTGGCAGCACTCCTGGACAGCTTTGGAAGGCACACAACTCCGGGCAATAAAGGAGAGCGCACAACCCTGGCTAACTTCCTGCAGGGATAACTGGTGAGCCGAGGTGATACTCACCCGGCTGAGAATTGGGCACACACGAGCGACTCATGGCCATTTGTTAAGAGGGGAACCGGCCCCTGTGTGTGCTCCATGTGCAGTGCGCCTCACTGTGCGGCATATATTGCTGGATTGCCCGCAGTACGCCCGCGTTCGCCAGTCTTTGGGCTTGGGGCCTAACTTGCACGGTGTTTTAGGTGACGACCCAGTGGCCGTGGATAAGACAGTGCGGTTTGTTTTTAAAATCGGTTTTAATAAACAAGTCTGACTTGTATTTTATATTTATTAATTTTTAGAGCTTTTAAATTAGGACAATGATGAATTTTTATGTACTTTTAATAGTTGTGTGTTTTTATTTTATTTTACCTTTTTAGCTTGATTACTGTAGCTTTTAGGTTTTAATGTTGACTTTGGGCCCAAATGACCTTGTTGTCGACGGAACCTAAAACACCACACCCACACCCACACCCACACCCACATCCACCCACACACACACACACACACACACACACACACACACACACACACACACACACACACACACACTCCAAAGGCAAATAGCTGTCAGAACCATATTAGCATACGTGTGTACAAATTAAAATTAAAAGGAAATTGTGCGATGCTGCACTTAACTAATTTGACCAAAACGAGTTATAAGACAAAGTTCACCTTTAAGTTATTTGCCATTGTAATCACTAGCTCAATGTTAACTTACAATTACTACTTTTAACACAAATACACAGCTTTGACACGTCGCTTTAATGTTTCTTTATGGCTGTTGCACGCATTTACTTGTGCTGCTAGTAGTCTCTCATAACGTACACACAAGTACACAGCTTCCCCATTCTGAAAGCAACTTCGTGTGACAACAAACCAAAGAAGTCACGGACTCGCACCAGCCGGTCTGACGACATGATCCAGGGAGTGGGGAACGTTGTTTTAGAGGATCGCCGATTGAGTGTTGCAGACATCGCCTCCAGAATTGGCATTTCCGTGGGATCTGTGCACACAATCCTGCATGAAGACCTGAAAATGCCAAAAGTGTTTTGCCTTCATTTAGTTGTCGCACATTAGACACATCCGTGGTAGCATCACAACATGCCTCACTCAACTGACGACGAATTTCAATAGGAGTCACACCACGAAAAGAATAGAAAACGAACACGCTGTTCTTGCAATGAAAGCTTCGCCGTTTGAAGTATCAAAAACAGTCCTAACTCTCGTCGCTGCCACTAGAGCTCTATGCACTGTGCAGTGCTGCCATCTCTGTCACGCATTAACAAAGAGTTCACGAGTATTTAAAAGATCCAGAAGTTCCTATTTGGACCTGATACTGGAAAAATAGGCGTTAAAACTGAAATACACCTCGTAAATATTTCTTCATCTATTTCTCCATTGCCCATGCGAATATAGAAACATAAAGCATCATTGCTTACTTTCTTCTCGGGCAGCCAGCCAGGTGAAAAGATGATTAGATATCAACGTTTCGGGTGTGTACATCTCCCCCATCATCAGGATATTTATAAAATTTTTAGCCACAAATGAAATACTGGATATAACACAACTATAAACAAAGACAAAACACTATCAAAATTAGCATTCTCCTGAGCTGGCATTTAATTTACTGAAAACAGTCTTTTGTTCAGTAATGCGAATTTTTATAGTGTTTTGTCTTTGTTTATAGCTGTGTTATATCCAGTATTTCATTTGTGGTTATAACATTATATAAATATCCTCATGATGGGAGAGATGTACACTCCCGAAACGTTGATATCTAATCATCTTTTCACCTGGCTGGCTGCCTGAGAAGAAAGTGAGCGTATTCGTTGCCAGCAAATCTTAAGGTCTTATTTTATAAAGCCTCATGTCTTAGACTGAGCACAAAATCAGACGGATATCAAAGATTTTTGTCAGGGTAGGCACCAATGTCATGATCTAAAGTTGTTTGGTAGATTCAATATGATTTGCTGGAATCCGAAAGAGGAAAGACTTGATAGGTTTGAGACAAATCTTTTTAAATATATATATTAATTTAAAATGCATCACAATACTTTTAGTTGAATATGATGTCACAAATGACTGTATTAATTACACTCTGATGACTCAAGTAGTAGGTGTGATTGGGCGATGGACGCTCTCTCTCTTAAATTGACTCTTGGCTGAGCAACATGTATCTGTAGGCGACTCCACTTCTGGACAGGTAAATGGCAGTTATGGCCGCCTTTGTAATCTGCTTGTTGTAGTAAATATTCGTATTAAGTGAATTCCACATTTAATTGGCCTTACCCTACCTTTTGTAGAAATGAAACCTTTAAAGAAAACCCCAACCTCTCACCAAAGCATGTAGTTCTGCTCTGAGTGTTTGCTCCCGTGTTCGACCTGACCACGTGTTCCTTAATTTTCACAAACTAAGATCAGGTCGTCACAATATTTGAGAGACTATATTTTGAGAACCATCCTCCTGTATTCTACAATTTCTACGAGTTTGGTTGCCAGAAGAACAAAAAAATAAATTTTAAATATTTTCTCAACAGGTTTCTGAGCTCGATAATAGAATCCCTCGGGTGATTGTACAGAAGTGGATAGTAATCAGTATTCTGTGCCTAATTCTAAGAGCTCAGCTGACGCAAAAAGTAACAAATTTCCATTAACGTTACATAACCTTACGTTGCTATCTTCTTGTATACATAGATGAATAAAAACCTTCAGGAAGAGAGGAATAAAAAAGAAAGAAGGTAAACGACAGATAGTACTGATGATATTCCACATCATATTTAATAAATAACTTTGACCTTTAAGAGCAATAGAACGTAAGGTAACGTAATGTAAGAACATAACTCTAGGAAAATAAAAGTACCAGTAAGTATGATACATGAAATATCGTGTGCTCTGATGAAGAAGGGAATGAAGACCAATAAAAATGTTTTGACTTGCTCATTTTGTAATGTAGAAAGTACTCATCGTAGATAAAAATTAAAAAAAAAAATTAAACACAGAAGTCAATAAGCGTTCATAAGTCAAGTATATTAATCATATAAATTTACGAAAATCAGATGATTGGATTCGGTGTCATGGAAATGCAAAGGAAGGCAACAGGCAATAAAATTCGGATCTGTTGGAAATAAAACCATTGTTAAATTTAATATTGTTGACGTTAACATTGGGTTTATCAGCATAGAGGAAAAATGTGAGTCAATTTCCATAAATATTGATTCGACAATTCTCAAATAAATTAGTAAAATGTAATATATTGTGGAGACTACATTTCACCAGAAAGCTAACTTAGAGGAAAATACAGTTTTGGGCAGGAATACTTATATATATATATATATTTTAATAATTAATAATTGTATACTTGAAGGCAAATCCATATTTAAATTAAAATAAATTTAAGTAGCCCTTATAAATTGTTTTCCCTTATAATCCTTAAATATTGGCATTAGAATCTTTGGCATATGGTTCACAATTTATGATAGAAATGATGCGGAGAATATGCTACTTTTGAGAGCATTATGAGTTATAATGCCAGGGGCAAGATTTTGTGGTGACAATAATTCAAAAATTTCGTATTAATAATTTTAATTGGTGTTTTGTGGTTTTCTTACCATAAATTGGCATTAATTTCTCGAAAAATGTTGCGGAAGAATTAATAAGTGATAACAAGGCCCAAATGAAAAGTAACAAGTAACTAGATTAGCACATCTGTTAAAACTCTTTTTCTAATTTAAAACATTTTATTTTAAATCAGCAGATAGTAGGTAACATGAATAAAATCAAATATCACACAACAAATTTCGCTAAACTGCAGCATACAAACAGTTGTGATTTTTTCGATTTTCATACTTGTTCTGTTGTCTGCCACAACTAAGTTATCTGTAGAGAAAATCTCTGTCAGCGCTTGACATTGGCAACCAAAGACACCGAAGTTACTTTTCACAGCAATTGCGGTAAGAATTTGCTTTTGCCTTCAATGCCAGAAGTGCTGTTACTACATCTAATCTTTTATCGCTACCATCATGGCTTTGCTGTTCAACAATGTTACAAAGATATTTGTAATAAAGAAGAAAATCAGAATCACAAGTAATATCACTGGTTTTAAATGCATTTATTTGTTTCAATGCTGCCATTACATGATTTAAATCACCAATACCTGATTTAGTAACTAGCCTAGAAGGTTCAATGAAATTATATATATATATATATATATATATATATATATATATATATATATATATATATACAAATATAATGGTTATTATATCATCAGTTTCTTTTGCATAATTAAGTTTAATTTAGACAAAGAGATAAGACAGCAAACGCTTAGATTCTGTTCTACTGTTTTCATAACACTGGGATCCATGATATGGTCTACAAACTTACTCTGTTTCCAAAGTGATTACTCTAAATTTCACGAGTTAATTCGGGATAAAACAAGTTGAGCCACAGTCTTTTATTAGATTATATTTGATTTGAATTTTATTGTGCATACTATAAGTTTTACAATTTACTACTTTAGGCTATATTTGTCTTTACCTTGTTGCTACCTTGGCTTACATGACATCCTGGTCTTCTGCTCTGCCAGGTAGCTCTTAACATCCATGCCTCCTTGTTCCCTAATCAGTCCCATTCTTCCCCCTCATCTTCCTTTCTTATGTTCTTTACATTTCTGGCCCATTTTTCATTTAATTTCTGCAAGAACTCACCAATACTTCTTACCTTCTTTTCCTCCCTCCCCGTTAACATTTTATAGCTACTATCCTCTTCTCTAATTTCTCCCATTTTTCCTCCCGAACCTATTTTCTCCACACTGCAATCTCCTCGCATTGTGTTACATAGTGTTCTATGCTTTCTTTTTCCCAATACAATTCACAAATTCCCTTTTGCCTACCTCTTATTCCTCTTAGAAATGTTGTTCCTGTTCTCATCCAAGCTAACCCTTTTCTCTCTTGCCTATTCTATTACAATTTTACAAACAAATAAAAATAAATTGGGGTCGAGAAGCATATGCAGTTTTTATTGAAATTCTAATATTGGATGTTATCAGTCTGCAATTTTCATAAAAAAGAATTGTTTCTGTTTTATCGTTACTATTTTGAAGCACATGGCATCGCAAAAATGATCATTCAACAAACTTTGTGCAGGAAATGAAAGCCTTTGTTTTAGAAAAGGAATCGACAATTGCATCAAAATAGTTGGCAATGTAAACTACTGAATTACACCAGCTAGACCATCGTGTCAGTACAGGCAATGGGAACGCTTTTAGCTTATAAATTTGGGTGGTTTTCAGTGAGTTATTGTTTGTATTCGTTTTTAACTTACGGGCATTTCGGAACACTTTCATAAGCACTGAGGGACAATAGTTTCATGTTAATGTAATATCTGAGAGTTGTTTCCTAGAAGTTCAGTACGTTCTCAGTAACTTCAGGCAGCAAAATAGGAGTTTTGCTGTGCACGGTGTGATATCTAATAAATAACATTTTCAGGTAGCATACGTCAAACAATTCTCAGTTCGCAGTTGGACGCTGTGGTGTCAGTTTATTGTTGAACCGCTTAGCTGTTATTTCAGTGCGCATAATGGTGTCATTGTTTTGGCTTTGTTAAGTGTTAAATTTTATCATGCTTACTATAAATTTGTAAACACTGTTTTCATGACTTATAGCTTCATGCTATGAAGACATGATTGTTAAAGTTACATTTATGAAATTTGAAATAAATGTAAATATTTCTATGCAGACTAAAAATAATAGAATCTTTCTCATTCATCGCTAAAATATTACTCTGAAAAACCGAAAATTCGCAAAATATCGCGAAAAAATCATTACAGACAAAACTTTTGCCTCTGGTTATAGCCTTCTTGCATTAAAAGCAAATTCCGAAGCACATATACGGATAAATGCGTGAATAGACTGTGGAAAGATGGAAATTTTAAATGACATACTAATAAGTTAATTGGTGAGAGTTTTGGAAGAATTATGGCAAGTAAAACTACCATTTAAATAGAGAATGCAAATACTTAACAGTATAATAAATGATTAAAACTCACACACACAACAAATTCAGAAGCGTAATTGGGTACAAACTGAAATGATTAATTTTTAGCAATGTTGCCTAAAAATTTCTATCACGTTTTCCTTCAGGAAACAAAGTTGAGCTAAGAATTTGTTTTCTGTAAACACATCAGCTGTTCTCCTCCATCAGCTAACAGCTTCCTCATCAGGTGGAGACGATGCTCATCGTAAATAGTTTCTAATTCTGTTCGAGGGAGTGTTTTATGGCATCTATAAAGTTCCAGTAATCACACCAAAGCTTTTCCCAAACCTTCCCTTGAGATAATGAGAACCAGCCGGTGAACGTCTGCCTCCACTTTACGGCTTGCTGCTCTAATACACGAGTTTTTTTGACACCTGTTACCAAAGAGTTAGAGGAAACATGTGTATATTATTTGGCAGTCACTATACAGATTTTCATTAGATAATAATTCACTCTCCCCATCCAAAAAAGAAAACTGTTGGCTGTGAATCTCACTAAATATACCAGCTTCTGGAATCGTTAGTTATCATAAAATACTACAAATAGTAGCAAATGAGGCATCACACTGACCTCATTTATATGATCATCTTCAATTTTAAATATTTCACATGGCAGTACTTATACATTTATTACTCTTTTCAGGCCTTAAACTTCTTATACATGATGTTCATTTTTATTCATTATTTCCCGAATAATGACGTCATAGTTGACTGGTGAGTTTATCTTGAAATCACAGTGCTCTGTACAGAGAAGAAGCGTAATTTTTGAGGAAGAGTAAGCAAATTATAGCACCCTATGTGTGATTGCGTTGATAACTAATACAACCAGCTTCCCCTTTCGCCCCTCTCTACGGTAATCGTGATTAAAATCCTAGTACATACATATATGTAATAGCACATTTCTACTCTAAAGGTTACCGTCATGATTATGAACACAGACCACCGCGTCATCATGGTTGAATGCTACTTTCGTACCGGCATTAAAATTGGTGAGACACAAATATAATTTAAACCACTGCATAGAGTTTATTCAACACTATCCAGCATTCAGACAAGTATCTTGGGGCGTAATGTTGTCAAGAGTGTCGAGTTACAGTCAAATTGACGTACTATTGTTTGCAACATAAACGTCAGAATCGTAAGAACTTAGTTTAGCTTCAACAACAATAACAATTACGTCCCTAGCTTGTCAAATATTCACCATAGATATTCTGTAATTCAGACAGAAACAATGGTACTAACAGATGCTGAAGTGTGAGAGTAGGACGTACTGATTTACACAGACCTCGCAGCATATTGACATTCTACAACTATTAATTCCAAACATCTATGTACTGAAAACTTTCTTCCGTGTTGCAGCACTTCTCTCTGACACAAGTATCGTCATTGGATTGTTACTATATTAATGTTTCATATACAGAAATAATAATACCAATTCTTTAAATTGCATATACAGAAGTTACGTACTTTGGCAAAATAGCAGAATGAAGGTATAATGAAATTTGGTTCATTTATAAATTTAAGCCACAATGGATCTAGCTAGCACTACACTGACTATGCAGGAGGATTGAGCGCTTATCATCTGAAGAGTCGAGTGGTCATTAGAACCGAAATTAAATTAAATAAAACTGTATAAATTAACCTATTTTACTAGAGTTTCAAGATCTTTAAAATACCCTTAATTGCAAACACAGATGTCACATTCCTTTTACACCAACTTTGATTTGGTCAACACAGGTCTTTGTTTAACAGTTGAAGTCCAGACATTCCTAAAAATGATTTCTCTCTAGATCAAGCATGTGGAATTGTACTACACCAGACAACTTAATTTTACTTACAACCACACTGGCAAAATTTCATTGGCTACATTTTAATTTTACCAAGCTCCTTCAAAACCTCTCGACTTATGTAGTAAGTAGCAACGCTGACTCCGTTGAGATCATTCATGCTGTAAAAGAGATTATGCGGGCAAGCAGAAAATAAACTGAATAGTATAGGAAAATCAACAAAACTCCAAACTACATATTGTTACCTATTGAGTTAACTGCAGCTTCTCTTTCCATCCGAGTTCAGGTACACGGATATAGCATACACAATTTGGCCTTCTCTCCCACTGAATGTATGAATAAAATTAGTCGTCATTAGAGTTGAAATGAAATGAAAAGCCTGGACATTCCTTGATGGCTGCAACAGGGATTAACACCTCCTAAGAGCCTTGTGCAGTTGTTGCACTCCAATATCGACGTGCTTTCGTGTCCTCATCACTGTTTACTTCACGCGCTTAACATTTACACCATTGTTGCACATATTTAGCTATTATTCACTCAGTTCTAATTTACAGCACTTAGGTTGCTTCTTCTTCATGTCCTAAATGTAGCTCTACTCTTAGCTTGTGTTGACTACTGTCTTCCTTCTATTTTTAAAGCTATCTGTCCAGCTCATCTTTGATCTCTCAAAGATACACGTCTTATTGTGGGTTCAAAACCTTCCTAGCGACAACATCATTGCATGAGGGGAGCCATGTTGACTCTTGAAAGCTTGGCAGTTAGTTCATCGCCGTTTACCTGGCTGGTAGCCCGAGAAAAGTTTTATGTCTTACTGTGGGGTTACACACTGTTAGTTGTTGCGTCCATCAAAGGTGGTTCATTCTGGCAACATGACGTCCCAAACTCCATTTCAGTTGTTGCGCCCGTGAAGCCATGTTGGTCATGGCTACCTTGTTGTCACTTGGAATATCTTCCAATAACCTTTGCGCTGTCAGATTTGCAGCATGTTACTCTTTTTAACGAACAATTTTGACATACATATAAAGAACACAGGTAATACACAGGATTCGATTACTTATTTCTTTATACATTGTTTTTGCAGCCTATCTTCCAAGGTGAACTTTCAAGTCTGGTTAATGCGTCTTTGTATTTCCGTTACGAGTTTATTTGTGAAGGATATTGCTCCGCCAAAATGGATATATTCTCTGACATACCCCAAATCCTCTCTGTTCACCTGATTTGCTCCCCAATGGCGTTTGCCATTTTTTTAGTTCTTTATTTTTCTTCTTAAAGTTCATAGTTAATCCCGCTTCTGCGCTAAACCTGTCCACCTCCACCAACATTGATTGTAGTTCTTGTGCAGAATTTGCCATCAACAGAATGTCATCGGAAAATCTTAAATACATTAATCGGATGCTACCAATGTTTATGCCACATCTTCTGTCCCATTTTAATTTCCTGAACTGGTGCTTCAGACTGCTGAATAGTTTTGGGGATATCGGGATCCTAGTTTCATTCCTCTCTCCAATTTGGAGGCCTTTCCTTCAGTCTCTACTTTTACCTTTGCTTTGCTGTACTTGTAGAAGCTATCAAATAGCCAAATGTACTTAGACTCTATTCCCAGATTAAAGTTATGATCCGCATGAAAAATTTAGTATGTTGTGACATATTCTGATAATACTGCATGGTACATTTGATATCCATTTTTGTACCTTTATCAATACCTCTTGGCTGCATAATTAGTACGCCACCAGTTTGTACTGTTTGTATTGTTTCAGATACAAGTTGTGTTGTACTTACTTAATCGGCTTACACTCTTCGTATGCAGGACTTACACCAACCAGGAATACCATGTGCCTAGGGTTCAGAAACCTGCTAATGATCTCAGAACCAAAAACAGGATATCAGCCCGTAGAGCGACATGAGAACGAGGTAAAGGAGGATACCAAATGATGGTTATATGAATGAAATCAAAGGTGATAATTAAGCAATTGGTGGAATGAATGGCAATGGAAACACCGCATTAGCCACACAAATCCCGCATGCGATTTCTGGGTCAGCACCCTTGCTGAGGGGAAGCAGTCTAACCTCTCGTCCCCGGAGCCGTCAATTGTTTTATATACCAAGCGTAATTTTTTTGTCTTTTATTATTTTTTGTTTGTTTTGTCTTTAGGAAAACCCATGTGGGCATCGAAGAAGTGTAAATTGTTGGAATACTTCTAACTGAAAAGGAAACACACAAGTGAACATTTAATAACCAGCAGTGTGACATAAGTTAACATCAAGAGTTTCAGGATGTTGCAATATTACTATTTGGCGAAAATATATTTGTATCATACCACACAATTAAGAGTGAGACAAAGCAGTTTGCCTTAGACTTCTAGGCAACCATAAAAAGTTTTATAACAAACATAAACTTTCAAATATCACGAAGTTAAGACACCGACATAAACATATTAAGTGTTAAAGCAGTTCCTCCAAATTTGAAATAGAGAGAGAAAGAGGAGTGAGAGAGTCAGAGAGAGTGAGAGAGTCAGAGAGAGTGAGAGAGCAGGAAGGAGAAACATTCACCTCTTCTGCTATATTTTTTAGTTTCCGTTTATTATGCACGTAGTCCCTAAGCACGTCCAGCAAAACACAGATGCCAATACCACGCCATCTCTATAGCCCTCTTTTTCTGGAGCACGCAATTAACTGTGTGACGGTCTGGGACGTGCATGGCCCCCACAAGCAGACATATTGTGCAATAAACTTCAGTCATAAAACTAGAGGAAATATACCGAGATATCTCCCGGTTTATGTTTCTTCCAGAGCTGCGAGAATTTTTAACGGAGTGCTCCAAGGAAAAAGTTTCCACCAACCGATGAAATAAAACAGACTTAAGCTCTAACCTTGCTGAGTGCTTTATTCTGAAGTTAGTGCTCGTTCATTCTGTAAGCATAGCACCAAACCATAAAGTGCTTTTTTATAGGTTAAAGCATATTAGTCGTATTTTTCTCTCTTCAAAGTTATCACTTGGATATGTAACTTACTTTATATGACGCATAAGTTTCGAATAAGTTCCTGTCATCTACATTATATACTAAGGACAAACAAGTTTAAGTTATAGTGAAGAAATGTGTGTTCTAGTATATAGGCTATTACTCGAAGATAACAGTGCACGATCACAATGTTATGTTATATCAATTCATCACTTTGAGCACATCCATCACATTGCCAAATTCAAGTACTGAATGGATCGTTTTTTTTAATATGATAAATTTTAGTGTCTTAAAGAACCAAATATTAAATCTCATCAGTCAAAATACCCTCTCACTTTGCTTACATTTGATACCGAAATTAAGGTTTGCCAGAAGTAAAGAATCATGATGGACGTCAAAGGAATGTTGATTCTTTGTTACGACAAGGGCAAGGCCAGTTGAGTCCAGCAGATGTAGGGAAAGTTTTTATAACAAAAGCAATGTAAGGAACAGCGTCCTTAGCAGTTTTCTATAGGGGCTCACTTGACTTGTATGAATAGGGAATTGTTTGGATCATTTACAGTCTTCGACGTGGAGCCGATGTGGGCAGTTCGTGGCTAGGAAGCCATTAGAGGAGTCTTCGGCGTGGAGCCGATGTGGGCAGTTCGTGGCTAGGAAGCCATTAGAGCAGTCTTCGGCGTCAGGCCGATGAGAAAAGTCCGAGACGTGAAATCTATTAGGGCGGTCAACCTGTTCTGTGTTTAATATTTGTCGGTTCATATATACGTGAGGAAAGAATAAAGTTTATCGAGCAATAAACATTCTGCCGTCGGTAACTCTAAACAGAGATTGGTAACCCTTGGTCGGCAACTTTCATTTCGATATTTTAAAAGAAGAAGCAGTAAATAAATAAGTTGGAAACGGGCATTCCAGTGTTATTAAAATCTCCTTCTCACACATCCACGCATACCCTGAGAGAAACCTCATTGCTCGCCGACTTATTTGCTCGCCATTAAATTATAGCTTCAAATTGGCGTCCACAACGTGGAATAGTGTGCACTCAGAAACATTTTAGTTACACATTGTCGCCTGAGATGAAAATACTTACTTTATTTTAGGGATTTATTTGAAATATTAACAACACGAGGTTTCTTTATAAAACTAAATTATCATTTCTGGCCGTAAAGATGTAGAAGATGGGAAATCCTTAGCTTGCTAATTTTCGGAGCGTTAACCACGTAAGAATGTAAAACGCAAGAACTCCAGACGTTGAACCCAGTGGTAAGGAATTGGCGATCAGCAGAACTTAGGTTTAAACCAATATGGTGGACTGAATGTTCTAGAAGCTTCCCTGCCAAGGGCCAGTGTGTGTTGGCACCTTCGGTTTTCTTTATGTGTGTTAATACATATAGCCGTGGTTTTCGGATCGCGAGGGAGCCTAAAGTGAATCTTTGCTGCCGGAGGCCACGCCGAATTTTCAGCTCACCACGCACCGATACATCCCCAGAGGTAAACTTCATTACATAATTATGTTATAGGTATAATACTTCATCTGAACGCCACTTTAAGGCTTTTGTAGGTCCTGTACCTTAACATTTGTGACTAAAACCCGGTCTCTTAGCATGTGAGGAAACTTAGTGTTATCTCTTCTACTCTCCTCTCAACCAGCCCGTCCTTGCCGTACCATCTGATCCCAACGCAAACCCAGTCACCACCGTAACCCTGGGGTGCGACAATATTATTTGTCGGAAATCTATCCTTCGCCCCAAATATGTCTATATTCGACATTATTTACGGAGAAATATCGGCACTCAATTCATTTGGACTCACAAGGTCCGCGCTGTTTGTCTTATTTGATCATTTGCTTTCCGCATGTAGTTATTTGTGGCACTACTTGACTTAGAAGGGTACTTAATTAATATCGCATGCAAGTGTGGCTCCAGATAAAGTCACTACGTGTCATGATTCCGCCATAGAACATTAAAGAAACTGTAATTTTAAAATGGTTATATGTTCCACGATTACAAGCAGAATGTAATCATCGAGCTGCAATGAAATCTGCTGCTTGACAAATTTGTAACATTGTTGTACTATCATTTGTAGCGGTATTTCCGCTTGCCGATTCTAATATAAAAAACTACTAGATGTTATTAATTCAGGAATTATTAACAATTATGTACACAGTTATTTCAATAGCAAATATCTGTGATTTTTATAACAGTATTTCTAAGAAGTTACCATATGTATAAAATAAATAGAAAATAAAAAAAGGCGAAGTTTCTCAGGAATGTTTGCTAGGTTCCAGTACAAGTAACGGGACAACTTCCTGAGCTGCTGCCCCTTAGCGTTGGCCATAAGGGTTTTTGGTCTTTCCTTCTGTGTAGCCAAAGAAAGCAATTTTCTGCTTCTTGGGAGTTGTATAAAAGTGTTGAGATAGAATCAAGTCAGTCTGGCGAAGTCTATGTTAGAAAGAAGTGTTATGTAGTAGCTGCATCAAGCGGCGTTAAAAAATTTGCATCCAGAGAAGCGCGAGGTGGATCCACCGATATCTAGAGTATTCTCAGATGAAGATAAATATTTCAAAGCTTCGAGTATATAGTGCGATCCACATAAACCTGAATCACTTCAATAAGCCATATCTTTTGAATCTGTAATAGGAAACACATGCAGCTTTGGAGGAACATAATACGCAATTCGAAGATTACATTACACTATTTACATCTCGATCGTTGGTCCCATATTCTTCGATACGACTGCAGACACTGAAGTATATATGGGGATCCTCAAGACATTTGTGGAGCAGCTGGATGATATCGAAATGAGAGAAGGTTATTTCCAGCAAGATGGAGCAACGTGTCATACATCTAATAAGACCATGGAACTTGTAACCAGTTTCTTTGATAATGGAAACATTTCAAAAGGTCTGTGACTCCCCAGATCCCCTGACCTAACCTCAGAGGATTTTTTCTTGTAGGGGTATCTAAAAAGTAGAGTGTAGAACAATAGGCAACGGACAGTTAAGTTCTCAAGGAATCCATTCGAACTGAAATAAGTAACATTGGAGAGGATACTCTCCATAAAGCTTCAGAGAATATGGTGAGACGAGTGCAAACATCTACCTATAGATGCTGGTGGAGGACACTTCCAACATTTTCTCTCTGAGTAGGGACGTATTTAAGGAGGGGAGTCCAGGGGGTCCGCCCCCCCAAATGAATTATCATTTCAAACTTTTAATAAATACTTGAAATAAGACTTAGTTTAAAATAAATCGAAAAAAGTTTAATCAAGATTCTCATCTTAACATCTCTATTCATTGTCACGCAAATATTAGGTTATATAAGAGATAAACGAAAAGTTACTGCAAAGCAGCTGTAGAACTCATTAAAATACACAAATAATGTCAACTACAATAATGTATTGCAAACTTAACCAATTCCGATACATTATAATTTGTTGATTAGAATTCCCAGATACTTACTTAAAGGTATCTAATTTTTAACTTCTAAGCTCCTATTCCATTTTTATTCAAGAAAAACTAATAATTCAAATGCATCAATCAGTGGTTCACCTTTTAAATATATGATTACTGCTTATATCACTTTAACCCAGGTATAAGAACAAAAAATGTGCAATGTACAAGGCCTTTCTACAAACTTTATCCAAAAGAATAAGACAAAAACAAACTTTTTTAAGAACAATCTGTAGAAGCTTGGGTGGAGAAAGTCATGTGCATATAATATAATACAAGTATTTTTATTTTTAATAATATGATAAAACAACGCCCCTGATTAATTATTTATTAAAAGCAAATAATTCAAATATATGTTTTGGATCCCCTCCCGGAAACTGACTTCTGAATGCGTGCCTATCTCTGAGGTGTAAATAGTGTAATGTAGTTTCCCAGTTGTGTACTATATTCTCCCAAAGTTACACGTGTGTCCCATTATTGGTTCAAAAGTAATGCCCTATTGAAATGGTTCAGGTTTATATGGATCGCACTGTATTTATGACTACATTCCGCGAGTGGCGCCTAAATTATTGAAAACCTGCAGACCTTCGGGTAACTCGACGCGAACCCAAAAGTGTTAGAAGACTTTCTTGTTCGTGAACCCCGAGGGAAGCCCAAATTCCCAGTCCAACTAGCCTCCTACTCCATAGTTTAGTAGTGATATACATCCTCGTCGAGGCGGACCCTCAGATAATACGGCCTCCGCAGTCACAACAGCGACGAGTATGACAAAGGCAACAGATTGTCTCTTCGAAACCCGACGGAGGGACCTTCTAGACAACGAGGAACATTCTGTGGATGCGTGATACTTCTGCCCAGGCACCGATTAAAAGCATTCTGAATCATTTAGTCTAGATTCTAAAGATAAGGGAAAAGGGTTAGTCCATACCCATAACAGTTGATACTCAATGCTCAAACTTTACGGTACAGCTAACTGTAAGATATTATATATATGCTATATTGAGAATTGACATATAATGTAAGTATCGGCACTTTGTGATGAAGGGGTGGGTGAATGATAGCAGAAAAGCATGATTTAGTATGTCATATTTAACATTATTAAAATTAACTAAATCAGTTTTTTTTTTTGATAAATTTACTTAATCAGTCCGCTAAGAAAAGCAAAAGATGTTGAGTGCCTTAGAGCTCACCTGTTTGTACCGTTTTCTTTATTTAGTGAACATTAATACAATAAATGGTATACTAAAAAGCCCATTTGATAAATTAACATTAGAAGACAAGATAAAAGGAAACAAAAAGACCCACTTCTTATCTTCACCTAAATATTCATGGAAAAGAGCAAAGAATAACTTCTAGATACTCAATGAGACATTAACGGTAACACAAATGGAACTATAAAGCCAAAATTCTTATATTTTCCATGTATTATTTATTGAACTAGCCAGCGATCAGAAAAAGGAATGCCAGCGATACATCACGCACTATAAGAAATTAGGCAGACACATGTTTTATTTGATATAATATTTGATAATATAATTGTGCAACTTATTGAAGCTCAAAATTTGACTTCTTGAAAATGATAGTCTTGTGGTGGCGGTGATCGTAGTCTTAATATTGCTTCTGGATGTCGTTCACTTACAGTTCTAACCGGTTAAATGGTGTTAATTAAGCATCAGAGAAATTTCGGGGTAGTAATGATGGTACTAGCAGCAGTGTTCTCTTATTTTATCTGCCAAGACCGTGTATGTCTAACCTGATTAAAATCTAGTGGTTTTCAAAGCTTCAGATTATAAAATTAATTTACTTTAAGGAGTGCATATGTAATGCAAACATGAGAGAAAACCTTCTAACGAGTTACTATGATACCTTCATTTTCTGCCTCACGTCCAAGAGGTCCCGAGTTCCAATCCCGATTATGTTTGAGTTACCTGAATAAGGTATTTTCCGGGATTTCCCTGATCCTGAAATACGAATGTCAGGTAACTAAGTTCTATGGACCCTGGAATCTTTTGAGCATCATTTTATCCATTCCATTCATCGTGCGATATCACAACGTTGCAGGACGTAAATTACAAACAAAAAGAGAAAAAGAAAAAGAAAGAAAGAGAAAAAGAAATAAAGAAAAACATTCATTCCAATTGTTACTATATGTGCGTTTGCTTACCGAGTTGCTGCTTAAGCTATTTCTGTGCGTTATTCGCAGCTGCTGGCAGGCGGAAGTTCAACCTAAATGTTACTCCTACGTGCCCACTTTCAAAAGGTCAACCAGAGAAAGGACTATTTTAGCAGTTGGCTGTTAGGGTAACTCTTTCTTCTTACGTTAAACGGCTGAAAAGGAAGCATATTGATCATCAGTGCACATGAGTCAGAATGCAGAATCCAATGCGTCCTGTTGGGAGTGATTTACAAATATTTCAATTTGATTGGAGGTTGGTATAATTTACACAGGGGCCAATCAGATCTACGAAGGATTTATTCTGAGAAGTTATAGTTTATTTTTCAGGTTCCCCCCGGTATTATCTAAGGCGATGGCAAGAGTCCTGATGCCGCTTCTGGACTTGATGTAGTGTGTCAAGTGGTGTTGTAGTTTGGAGCACCTAATTTCTTCTAATTCCAGTAGAACATTAAAATACCCAAATAAATTGAATTAATGATAAACTGGATCGTCAAACTACTTATTCTGCTTACTGCTTTATATTATGTAGCAGATAGAGAATACATTATTTCCTGTTGGAACAGACACTAGTTCATAAAGGAGTCAGAACACTTATTATGCAGATTAAACTTGGACATTCAATGTGGAGGACATTCAACCTAGCTTTTGTAATGTTTTGTGTCATTTTTTCTGCCTGAAAACGACTTAATTGGCTGTCTCCCACTTAATTTAAAAGGCACATCAATATGTTACTGTTATTTCCGCTCCGTAGGTACCTATATTAAACATAGTTTTATTCTCATACTAAACTAAGAGAAGCTACTACACAAATACAACTATTTGCTACAAAGGCTTCAGTTATCTTAGGAAATTGGTGTTAATACTTCTTTCTAATGGAGAAACGATTTCACAAACTATTCTTTTGCACCTTTATTCCACACACTTCGTCGTCAAGGATACAGATTACTATGATACTTATTATGTTTTTTTTCAGTATTGTCAAGATCTGAAAATGAAACAAACTATAAACAGAATCAACTGCTGGTATTTCAAAATTCATTACAAGATGCCTATTTCTTAAAATAAATATCTTTCTCCAAACTAATAAATCTATATGATTCTTTAATTGCTTTAATCATTTAACTTCAGGGTTTATTTCATGGTTAAATGACGAAAAATGATCTGTTATGGCCAATTTATCAGTGCATTTATACTTAATATTACGAAAATTTTCTTTCGTTCTGGTTTCCAAAATACATTTCGTCGTTCCAATATAAACCTGATCACAATCTATACAATTAAATTAATAAATACCAGATTTTTATTATTATGAATTTTATCTATTTTAGAAAAATGTAGCAAAGTTTTAGTACTATATTTATTTTGAGGAACTAAAGTTATACCAACTAGTTTAAAAATGTTAATTAAACCAAGGATGGTAAGTAAGTACTTTTAAATTATAATCGTCTTTTATAATTTTAAGGGTAGAAATATCATTTACATTTTTTATATTTAATTTTTTCAGACTTCGTTCTTTTATAAATTCTTTGTTAAAACCATTAATTAAAGCAGTATTAATAATATGTTTATATTCTTTATTAAATTCATCTTTATTCTGGGGTATATTTATTAATCTAAAAATCAAACTATTGAAAACAGCAAATTTACGTGAAAAACTGTTAAAAGTTTTATTTCTATGTAATTATCAGTATGAGTAGACTTCCTATAAATACCAACATGTAATCTATTATTATTTCTTATTATCCTCAAATCTTTAAAAGGAAGAAATCCATTAATTTCAGTTTATAATATGAATTTTATAGTTTTATCTTGTAAATTAAGTAATTTTAAATTATCGTTAAATTTTTTATTAGGAACAATAGCAAAAAATCTTCAACATATTTATACCATATTTTAAAAATCAAAGGAAGGTTTTAGTGACTTGAATTTCGAAAAAAAGCTCATAAAAAGATCAGCAAGAAAAGATGAAAGAGGATTACCCATTGCTAAGCCAGAAGTTTGTTGAAAAAATTCACCAGTAAAAGTGAAAAAAAAATTATCTAAACAAAAATCAGTAAGTTTAACAAAATAAACTATTAAGTCATGTAAATTTATTGAATACCACCACTTTTTTAAATAAATTCCTTTTTCTCTAGGAATATGGGGAAATAAGGTAGTTACATCAAAAGAAATAAGTTTGTCAGTTTTAACAATGAAGCTATTTTAACAATGACTACTTTCACCAATAGAAGATCGGCGAATATACGGTAGTGCACTAATTGGAACTGTTTCTCATATTGCTAGCCACAGTTATTCACTAGGAAGTTTTAAATGCATTTTTTAGTTATTGTATTTATTTTGTTGTAAATTTGAAAAGAACGGGATGGGAAATGTGATATTCAGTATTTCTTCTCAGTATGTAACAGCCCACATATCACTCATTCACATTTCCGTATAAACGGAAATCAATATGTAATTTGGGATACAAATCCGATGAAGCATATTTAATGCTCTCTCTTCTTTGGTAACTAACCTATTGGATCGTAAAAGTCGTTATTTCCTTATGTAATTTTGTTCGCTTAATATGTTTCCCTTCAAACAATACTGATATCAGCTTTGAAAAAATTGGATTACAAAGAAAAATTTAAGATCAAATAAAAGATAACTTAAAAAAAAACGTAAAACAAGAAAGCCAAACTACTATTTACTTATTGTGACTTTGTGGGTTCGTGAAATGAAAAGTCCAATTTACACCACTCAAAAATGTTCTTTATTTCCACCGACTTACAGTTTAACACTCGCCAATTACACAGTGTTACGTGCTGCACACAATTACAATTTACCAATTCGTCCGTTACAACTTCACTTGTACTCGCGATTACATAAACTCCGATGCACGCACAGTCTTCTCGTTCATTAACACGTCACTGACTAACTCTTACACCAAGAACTGCGACTGTCTCTTCACTCACACTCACTAACCAACTGACCAACTCTACTCTACTCTCTCTGTCTGTAACCCCCTTTATATAGGAATATCGCCGACTTCTGGTGTTTACAGGATTGTTCCAGTAACAGAAAGATCGAGAACCAGGTGTAAGGAAACAGACGGCACGAGCATGTTTTTTCTCCCGACCGCCGCCTTGTCACCACAGACGAGGGGGAGGTGTGGCTCACACGGACCTCCCCCAACTCCCGCTCCCAGCTGCTTCACAGGGTGTTCCAGCGCTCGCGTTACACTGCTCCCTCCTCAAAGCTGTTCGCCCCGAACAGCCCCATCGTAGCGTGCGAGGCGGTCCAGGTGTACCACCAGCATCTGCTCGGAGTCTCAGCCAGAAGTAGCGCTGCCGTAGTTTGTGAATCATACGGTTCGCTCCCAGGTGTCCTCCTGAAGTACCGGCGTGCACTTCCTCCAAGACTTCCGGGACCTTACTCCGGGGAAGTACCAACTGTGCTCTCTGCGCCTTCCCATCGGGTGACTCCCATACCCGGAACAGCACGCCCACTCTGGTCTTCAACGAGTCCCATTGGGCCCAGTACGACTTGTAGGTGGCGCTCCTCGGTGCGATGTCCTCCCAGGTTGGCCTCGTCCCTGCCTCCACTTCCCTCAAGAGTGGCCCCAAGTCTGCGTCCGCCAGCTGCTCCCTCCTCAGGCCTGCGCTTTCCCAGCCTTCAGCAGGCACTGCCACAACTACTCGGGCTGCTGCGGCACGCTCCTTCTCTTCCACTCTGGTGCACTGACCGCACTCTACTGAACAGGGTCTTCGGGACATGGCGTCTGCGTTATCGGGACTCTTCCCTCTACGATGTTCCGAGGTGAAGTCGTACTCCTGCAGCCTCTGGACCCAACGTGCTGTCTGGCCTTCCAGGTTCTGCGATAGGACACCTCCAATGCAATGGTCACTAGCGTCGGTGTCCACAATGAAGGCGCCACCCAGTTGCGGGAAACCCAAAATTGGAGCACTGCACAGGGTCTCCTTCGGGTGCTGGAAAGCGTCTTCGGCGTCCTCCGTCCACACATAAGGCCGGTTTTCCTCCGTCAGGCGGGTGAGGGGTTTTGCGATGTTGTCGGCCTTTTCCTCTAAATCATTAAGGCGGTCGTCTACTTGACCCTTCCGCTTGCCCAGGTTCGTGACGTCATCCCTCACGCCGGCCAACCGTTCCTCAAACTTGGCGGCGAGAGCCTCGTTCGCCACCTTCATTTCGGTAGCCAGACCGTCATTCGCTGCTCTCATTTCCGTGGTTAACTCGGCCTTCATTTCTTCCATCTTCTCGGTGATGTTGTCGTTGGCCGTCTTCATTTGTTTCAACTCGGCGATGAGGTTGTTGTTTGCCGCTTCTATTTTTGCAGCGAGGTTTTCAGTTGCCGTCTTCATTTCTTCCAGCTTTGCGGCCAGGTTGTCATTTGCCGCTTCTGTTTTTGTTGTTAACTCGTTCATCTTCGCGGCCAAGCTGTTATTTGCCGCTTCCGTCTTCTCTGTTAATTCGGCCTTCATTTCCATCATCTTCTCCAAATTTTTTTCCAATGCCGCATCCATGGATGGAATGTTCGGTGATGTTATCTTCCCGCTTCCTGACACCAGTGTGACTTTGTGGGTTCGTGAAATAAAAAGTCCAATTTACACCACTCAAAAATGTTCTTTATTTCCACCGACTTACAGTTTAATACTTGCCAATTACACAGTGTTACGTGCTGCACACAATTACAATTTACCAGTTCGTCCGTTACAACTTCACTTGTACTCGCGATTACATAAACTCCGATGCACGCACAGTCTTCTCGTTCATTAACACGTCACTGACTAACTCTTACACCAAGAACTGCTACTGTCTCTTCACTCACACTCACTAACCAACTGACCAACTCTACTCTACTCTCTCTGTCTGTAACCCCCTTTATATAGGAATATCGCCGACTTCTGGTGTTTACAGGATTGTTCCAGTAACAGAAAGATCGAGAACCAGGTGTAAGGAAACAGACGGCACGAGCATGTTTTTTCTCCCGACCGCCGCCTTGTCACCACAGACGAGGGGGAGGTGTGGCTCACACGGACCTCCCCCAACTCCCGCTCCCAGCTGCTTCACAGGGTGGTCCAGCGCTCGCGTTGCATTATGATAACTGGGGCTACATTCATCGATATATTTCAAAATACCTCACCATCCGATAAGACGTGTACTACTAGGCAGGTAATTTATACGGTCTTTTATCGTTAGCATTGCATTGAATAATACAAAGACTATTTCACTTAAAGCGTTTTAGAAAATGGCATTGAAATGTGTTTCCTTAGTGGCTCGTAAAACTAGAGAATGGCTTCCGCTTAGTTAGTACTGAAGTACTGCAATTGAGGGAGTACGTATTATCGGATGAGATACGCGAAATGTGTTGTGTGCCTCCTTTCGCAAAAGTAACACGAACTTCGTTTCCATATAAAAGCACTGACTTTCCATTGTTTTTTATATTTAATTCTTGTATACTTTCTTCTTTCGATTCTTAAAACGTTGTGTAGTGTGCTGCATTTAGTTTGAAATCTTGACACAACTTAATATCTCTTTCCCTCTCCGAGCCTAATTCACATCCAAGGTAACTGAAACGTGAGAGCTCTTACAAAGGCTGATCATATAATATAATTTTAGATCTTATTTCTCCCAGAACGCCATTATTTTTGTTTTCGTTATAGAAATAGTAAAATCATAGTTTTTACATGTTAAGCTTAATTCGAATACAGCACGTTGTATATCCTTTTCATTTTCTATATTAGTACTACATCGTCTGCACTTATTGAATCCTTTCTCTCTGTTGAATTATTCAATCTAATTCCTTTGTTTAAAAACCTGCTTCTGTCTTAGGAAAATGGCATTAACCTATATATTAAATAAAGCTGGTGATTATGCACACCCTTGTCTGACTCCCTTATTTATTCCTAAGGCTTTTGTTTTCTCTTCACCTGCTTCTATAATTATACTTGAATCTTTGCACAGGCTTCTCATTACTTTAACTAAATGCCCGCGGTATCCATATGATTTAACATAAACTTTGTAAATATCAACTAAATTATCTAAAACATGAATTAAAGCATTAGTGCATAAAACGCTAATATGCAAATAAAATGCTTTGTTTCGTATTGTGGGCAATTCCTTGAAATTGTTGGCACTATATTCTTACAGGCTGTCATACAAAAGGATGACATCCAAAGATTTTAGCTTATCATCCCTTAAGGATACCTATGACTAAACATTTCAAATCCTGAACTAATAACGCTGGCTTTTTAAGATTTATACCACAGATGTAACTTAGTGCAAATATGATACAGCACAAAATTTTGTCAATTTCACTTTCGTAGTTTGGAAAATATGGTCAAATGTATTTATTTTTGGTTACGTCACATAAAATGTTCCTTGCGACAAAATAACTTAAATTTTGGTATACTGTTTCAACAACACATTCCCAGGACATTCATGTTTTAAATTTGCCGTAGGTTTCTCTGTGTCTAAATAACTTTAGGGCCCAGACATTTTTAAAACTATGAATATGACTCTTTTTGCCGAAAATTCGAAACGTTTGTGTTTTGAAGTAAAAAGGTGTGCTTAAATGCATCTCACAATAAAACTCAGGGCAATTTCTATTCACTGTGTCTCTATGACCGTGTGCAGCAAGTTTCATTAGTGTAACACTAAAACTGCGACGCAAGGAGCATCTTAAATTATGATAAATGCTGACATTTTCAATAGCGAGAAAACGGGGATAAAGAATTGGAATTCATATCTAACACTACCATTCACATAACTTCAAACTAAATTAGAGCATTTAAAAATGTCTTAGGGATGCTATATAAGCATTCTTTGGATTCAGGAAGGCTTACACTATTTAACAGACTAAAAAGAGGAAAATGTCATTTTTTGAAAATGTTCATGAAATTTCGGTCGTGCATATTCATAATACTCTCAGACAAGTATGATAAAAGCGGTAATATTAGCCATTAATTGGTTATAATAGGGTTGTTTTGCCTGATATCGGCAATTCGGAACCATTACTGGCAAAAAAAAAGAAGTGATAGGAGTTGAGAAGTACTTGTATTTCGTGAAATTCACCAGTTATAGGTTTATATGTCGGGCCAATTAGGCTTAACTCTAGTCGTTGCACAGTTAATTTTCTAAATTTATTTTGTCTCCTCTGTATGTATTGGTACACATTTGCATGAAAATTCTTTTTAGTATTCAATAGGTAGAAAACCTGAATTATCTTGAATTTTAATTACTTATAAACTGAATATCGTGATTTCTGTGAGTTATGAAATAATTGTTTGGAGAAGCAGTTCCTTTATTAATATTGAGATTGCGCAAATGTTTTCTTTTGGAGGTTAGAAAATATGTAAGGCGTGTAACAGTACTCAACAGCACGTTAATTACGTATGAACATCCAACCATAGAAAAAGTGTTGGCAGCAGTTGAAATATAACAAGGAAAGATTTTTCAGCAGTTTCTGGCGAAACTACAACCTACAGTGATTCTTACGCTTTAGGATTCTCTCATTTACAAACATGTTTATTTAAATGTTAAATGTGTAAGAGCTAAAGAAAGGGAGAACGAAAAGGAAAAGCAATATGTTTACTCTCTTCCCTGCTGACCACCTTTAACTCTACTTCAACTCACGTGCTACGCTTGTCCAAACTGTTCGACTTCAAGCTGTCGAGGCCACCTCTAGCACGTTTTCTAGGGATGTAGAAAATAGCTATTCTCAAGTAACGGATATAACAGTCACATTCAGAGTGGGTTATAGGTTAAAAAGAAACTATTGCCACAAGCGATTATATTATTCGTTGTAATGTTGTCATCTGCAATTACATTACATTACTGGTTAGTTGTAAACACAATTCAATTGCGATATCGATAAACACCTTCTTATTTGATGTACCCTAAAATAAATGTGTACATGCGTTTAAAATGTCTTCACTAAGGTGGTTTATAACGGTAAAATGCATTCACTCTTATCTCTACACTTCTGCATACTTTGTACAGGCGTCCTGAATTATTTTTTATCTGGAATGTAAACATTGCGAAATACAGACGCAGTAAAGAGGAATGCATTGGTATTTTCAACATACAGAGCTAGTTAATAAGAAAGAAAAGAAAGAAAAAAAAAGAGCTACCAGAAACAAACTCCATTCGGAAAAATTTCGATGACGCTGCGTTCACAATATATGCTTTAGATAGGCAGAGTCACACTGAAAAGTTCAATGATTTGGATAACGGCTATGGCATTGAAAGTAGTAAGTCTGACTCTACCTTCGCATACTACGGCCTACACACAGCTATACTGCTTGCGGCCGCAAAATAAAGTAGATGTAAACAAAAGCACGTGACCGTTGATACTAGCGCTCCTTCTTCACAATTTCCATGATGCTTCAAACGTGTAAATATTCCTTGAAAAAGGTACTGCTACTGAGATGGAGAGTCTGGAGCTCGTTTTACTAAAGCGCAAAAGTGCGTACTAAGCGTATTTCAACTATCTAAAACTTATCCTAATAGGAAAATTAGTTTGTAATTAAAGTAAATCATGCTGTAATTAAAGTAAATCATGCATACTGAAGCTGAGAGGCGTATCCATAAAGGCAAACGGTTTTGAGTCATGGCGGAACTGACGCGCGGAAAGCCTTTAGGAAATGGTGAAAGGATCATAATATTGAATGTATTTAACAAGGTCTGTAAAAATTTTCCTGAACTTGCTACCGATGAAGTGGTAAAGTTAACATCAGAGTTTACCGGTGTGTCAGTTTCCAGAATTTATAGAGCACCCAACCAAAAAGCCAAATTCGGTGAAGCTTCAACTCCCGGCAACAAGAGACCACGTGCCAGATCAGTGTTGGATGTTGTCTGTGATGGGTTTGTGAGGTCAGCAATCCGCCGAAAAGTTAATCAGTTCTTTTCTAACAAATAACCTCCCAGCTTAAACAAAGTGATGTTGGCTGTTAGCTCTGATCCTAAGCTTCCATACTTCAAACCATCTTCCCTCCACAAACTGCTTCTGGAAGTTGTTTTGAATTTGTGAACGGAAAAAGACAGAGTGTCATTTTGGACAGGTATGATATTATTTTATGGCAAAGAGATATTCTCCGCAAACTAAAGGAATTTCCTAAAATGCGGAAAGTATAGTATTTAGACGAGACGTAGGTGAACGAGGAACACACGAAAGCAAATCGCATCGAAATAAACAAATAAATATATATAACATGCATTTCGATCTGGTTTAAGTGCAGGACTTATAAAACCGGGAGGTGTAAACGTCTTATAGTTTTGCACATAGGAAGTGATGATGGCTTTGTCGAAGGTGGCGAGCTTCTGTCCGTCTCCAAAACAACGGGAGACTATCACGAAGAAATGAATGGCGAAGTTTTCAAATCCTGGTTTGAAAAGATTCGCCCCAAATAACAATTGAATAGCGTTATTATGATGGACAATGCCCCTTACCATAGTGTGAGATTAGAACGTATCTCAAACAATTGAAATGAACTGTGTAGTGTTTAACGCCCACTTTTACTACCTACGGCACCGCAGGCGGTGACACTGATATATATAAGATGAAGATGGAGCACCGGTGGAATGAGATGGCAGGGGAAACCGGAGGTAATGGAGAAAACCCGTCCCAGCGCCGTGTTGTCCACCACAAATCTCACTTTGCGGTCACCTGGGATCCTACCCGGGCCGTCTTGGTGAGAGCCAAGTGGTCTAAACACTGAGCCACAGCGCGGCCACAAACAAGTGACATCATAACATAGCCACAGATTAAAAATATAGTTTTCCGTGAGGGTCATGTTGGCAATGGAAAAGTCTTGTCCTAAAGAGTCCGAAAAATACGTAAGTAGCAGTTAATTTTCATGGATATTAATAGCATGCTGAGTGATACTTAGCTCGAAAAATTTGCCTTTAGTGTCTAAAATTTATATTAATATGATACTTAAATAAGGGATTAAGCGGTTGACCTGAATAAATGCGTGTTTTTGAGTTGACAATTCATATTTATATTATTAATACATATTAATGTTATACTTAACGAAGCGGTAACGGTGCTGTCATTCCGAAGGCATGTGGACGCGGAGTGCTACAAACCGGTGTTTTGTTTTCGGTACTTTATTTACTCATTGGACATATTACGGTGTGACAGATCCACTGAATTTTCCAATAGACGCTTTGATGCCACTCTAGCTTCATTTCAAAGCTATGTAATATAGTATAGGGAGATGATTTGCGGCTTGGCCGTATGCATGGCAGCCGAGCGGTAAAACGCATGCGATTCTTAAGTGGACCAACATGAATTCGAATCCCTGAGCTGCATGTTTATTTTTATTACTGTTACTTTAATAGTAATGCCTTGTTGTTTTCTTGCAAAATATAAATAATATGTTAAATATATTGAGTTATAAAAGACCATATAACTTATTCTTGTATTTTCCAAATAAATGTAATGTTGGAAATTAATTGTTCTTTCACACTAGCTGTGAGTAGGACGCACTTTGAAAGGATAGAGCCAGATAGAAAAATTCAATGCCATTGGCGGGATTTGAAAGACGGATCTTCTTGTCTCCGTCCAGCCGCTCTAAGCCATTGAGACACTATGGCCAACATGTCAGCACGACATTAAATTCTCCAACTGACTCATGGTAAACCACTAGGTGGTGAACATAATGTCATGCTGGCATGTTGGCCATAGTGGCTCAATGGTTTAGAGCGGCTGGACGGACACCAGAAGATCGGTGCTTCAAATCCCGGCTATAGCATTGAATTTTTTAGTCTGGCTCTATCCTTTCAGAGTGCGTCCGACGCACGGCTATTGTGAAATAACAATTAACATCCATTAATTGTACATAACAGTGGTCCGAACTATAAAACCTGCACCTAAAAGTACTTACAACATAGTAAGTCGCCATCAAGGTAGTTGCCTAATTTGTTTATGAGAACACCTAGTGGTTTACCGGAAAAAAAACAGGAATTAGTTGGAGAACTTATTTTCATGCTGGCACGTTGGCCATAGTGGCTCATTGGCTTAGAGCGGCTGGACGGAGACCAGAAGATCCGTGGTTCAAATACCGGCTATAACATCGAATTTTTTAGTCTGGCTCTATCCTTTCATAAATGTAATATTATTATAAAACTGCCTTAATATTTATTGTGTATTTATTCGGGCTCATTCATCTGTTATGAATATAACATATGCGAAGCACCCTCTCGTGAAAATTTCACTAGGCATTTGTTCTCATCCATGTCCCGCAAAATTCGGGCAGTAATAGAAACAGGCTTACACGGCGATACTATGGTAATTTCCATTTTGATTTGATTTTACATATAGCAATGAGTTATTTATTTATTTATTTAATTTAATTTAAAAACAGAGTAGAACATTTCAGTTTTTATGTGTGAGCATATGCCGTGAAATAAAGTAAACCTAAGCAATTTGGAAGTTATATCACAATGATGTTCGCGATACAAACAATTGTAAGTCTAGGTACTACATAACCGTTCCGACATCAGTAACTGCTACTCAATTATGAGAGGATTCACAAGGAGGAAGCTAAGCAGCGTCCCATGACACCACTGTACACCGGCCGTGGAAACGATGTGAACTTAAAAAAATATACGCATGCAGAATCTGCTCTTTTTTCTCTAATTTTGTAGACACAACTGAAATGAAGCACACGATAGCTTAAGCATTCTCCAAGGACATTAAATAAAATATGGTAATGTTATTATGAAATGCGATCTTGCTAGAGATGAGAAGCACTGTCACTCAAACGTATATTACCGTTTAAGTCTCAAAATATGGATATAATTTTGTTCATTTTATATATTTACGTTGTAAAGGAGTTAGTTTAAGCAATTTTTTAATATATGTTATATTAGATCCAAAATGACAATCACTAATTCTTGCGTCGGAAAGTAACTTTGCATATCCAGTTGAATAACCTGGCAGTATCATAATTATACAAATTGATGCTTTTGGTATTATACAAAATTAAATTTTATCTAAATTTTCGATCATTCTTTATTTTCCCAATGTTTGTTTTACCTTCTTTACCTTCTTCTTCTTCACTTCATGGCGTAGGAAATCAAGTGCCTGTTCCGCATTCGAAGTCCTCCAGTCATCATTCCCTGGGTCTGCCCACCGATCTCCTCCTACCTTTAGGATGATACTGTAATATTTGTTTTGTAAGCCTATTTATCTGGCATTCTTTTAGCATGTTCCTTCCATTTTTGTTTGAGATCTTTTAACCTATCATGCATACTAAAAATGTCCAGCTCTTCCCTTATATTTTCATTTCTTTATTAAGTCCCTCTTCGTGCATCCTTTCACACTTCTCAAGAATTTCATTTCTGAAGCCTGCATTTTACTCTTCTTCTTTTTAGTTAACGTTCAGTTCTCACTTCCGTATGTCAGTATAGGTACAGCCATAACTTTGTAGAACTTTAATTTTGTTTCTTTACGTATTTTGTTTCTAAATGTTCTATTTATTTTTATCCATTACTCGCTGGGGTCGTCTTCCATTAAATCCGTCCGGCTGATTTCTTCGAAGGTTCTAAGTAAGTAAATTTCCCCATTAAGGGTTACCAGCCCGTAGATGGGTAAGTCATGTGAAGGGTTTGCCTTCTCACGGCTCATGGCTTCCGGTAATTTTTAATGAACTAAAGGGCAGTAGCGCCAAAGATGTCTTCTCCGCCTCTTCAGTCATTGAGATTCTAGATCTTCTTCTGCCGTTAGAGCCGTTTGACATCTTCTAAGAGGTTTACGGCCGCCCAATCTGGGTACAGTCGTCAGATCTCTCGTTGAGGACTATGCTTGGTTCTCCTACCCTCTTACCAACCAGCAAGCTAGCAGTATGTTCGTCTGGTTCATTGGATACTAAGCCCCACCGCGACAAGGTGATAGTCCCCGGGGGGTCCTTTACATTATACACCGATTTATTGAGCCATTAGTTGGAATTTATTCATATCACACCAGGAATGGGAGCACTGACGCACTGAGCCAAAACAACCTTATTTTCTTTTACCCTAGAGTGACAGCCGTAAGAGGACCAAGGCCTACCCACCCGACTGCCAGCCTCACGCCCATTTACGCACGGCAGAGGTGGGTGATCATCCAACCGAAACGGGGAGGAGATGTGGTCAGCATCTCGGCATCCCTCAGCCAGAACGATGGTTTTCGTTAACAGGGCCGCTTATCTTGCGTAAGCTCTTCACTTCCCTCGCGGTGCTAAGTGGGCACCGGTCCTATACCCGGGACTTAAAACCCACACCCCATGGGTGGGATCGACCCCAGGCCGCTTTCCGTGGCCATGGACCAAGGCATGCTGCCTTAGCCCGCTACGCCACGGCGCCGGACAATACAACTTTATACCGATCTAATAATAGTTTGATTTGTCCAGGTATTATTGTATTGTACTAGTTCAACACAAGGAATCACACTATCAATATAAAATAAAGCTAATTAATCGTTTTTGCACAGTAGTTCATAAGTCTCGAATGCAATCTTATAGCGGCTATATATTAAAGTTAACTCTATTCTTAATCTGCATTACTGTTCTTAAGTTCTCTCTGGGTCGCCTGCCATATTACATAGAAGTTTATTGCTTGATGACATCCTCTAACACGAACAGCGCACTTGTTTTTTTGCCGCTCCGTAGGAACCTCTGCTAACAAGATGCTACCCCAAGACATGGATTGTACATGTCTACCGTTCGTGCTCACAGCCACAAGGGTGGGAACCTAGTTCATTAAAGTAATTACAACCCTATTATCGCCAGATGCAATTTGCTTAGTTAATTAAGGCCCATTGTAAAGGAATCCTTTAGCACAATTAATGTATGTACAGAGAAGTGAATTCATGTCCCTACTAGAGATTATATTCACTTTCATGACTTTGCTACTCCTTCATTCTCTATTTCCTTCTAACACTGCTTTAAGAGCCTGTCTCTAGCAGCTTTTCTTCTTTAGCATGGAGCACTTCATAAATTTATACTAGGTTTAAAAAGCTATGGTGGTTTCTTTCCTGTTTTTTTACTAATTGTGTTAATTATTTGAGAGCTACAGCGGCTCTGTACCATCAAATAAACTTTTAAAAATTTTGTTTCGTAGAGTCTCATATAATGTTCACTGCTCATTAAAAAGTCTTAATAATTCAGGAAGAAATTATTTTTGAAGATGCATTTTTTTTTGTCCCCGATATTTTTCATTTACAAATGCTTTACAATTGATCCATGAACAATTATACCTAACTGTGGAAGAATTTTAAAATTTTTATCTATCACAAGGAGCTACATGTTAGGCTGTCGAAGAAGTTAATTTTTGTAAAGGAAAATAAATGCGAGGAACAGAACTTTTTAAGTACACTGTTCATATATTTACTATTGTATTCAACCGAAATCTTTGATATCAATATTTCAGTCAAAATACAGTTTTGAGTCTCCCTGAATCCACAAATCAATTTTTTAAGAAAAAGAAAAAAATGTTTCATTCCAAGTTTTTCGAAAGTTTTTATTTTCTGAAAACAGCCTGTAACGATTTTGATTAAATTACCACAAGTTTTAGATATATAAATATCAAATGCAGTTTGGAATGTTCTGGCAATGTCTTCAGAAGACATCATCAATTGAAATTAAATGTATGTAACCGGTAAATAAAAAATATACAAAATATTAATTCATAAAAGGTGCAGGACTTGTTTAGACACCGTTTATGTTCGACATATTTATGTCTGTTGAGTGAGATTCCTTATTAATTAGAATTTTTAAATACTTATAATTTTAACAAATATGCATGCAGTATTGGTTTATTTATCTCTTCTCAATGCAATTAGAGCGGTCTTTCATGATCATTACATAGCCGCCACGGTCAGGGTGAGTTCCCTGGATAAGGTTTTTCCGGGGTTTTCCGTTATTCTGAAAGACGAATGTCGGGTAACTCTGAGCCCCATAGACCCTGGGCTCACTTGAGCATTATTTCACCCGTTCCATTCATCGTCCGATTTGACTTAATGTTGGAGAACGTAAATTAAAAAAATGGGCCTCAAAGTATTTTAGGACATTTTACTAATATTTTCACTTTTGGACAGGTTTTAGTCTGAGAGCAGATTTAATCATTTCAAAAGAAGTTCCCTTTGTGCCGAAAAGAAGACCCTATATTTCCTCATGTATTATTTTCATGCTGTACCTCAAAATACATATATTATAGATATACGGATTCTAAGTTCAGGTTTCTCATTATTTACCTGGATTACGTGGTTCTTGTTCTCATCAAAGCGTAGAATAGGATCCAAATTCTTCTGCTTTTCCTCTACATGACCACCATATCCATAAAAACATTTATAAGACACTGCTATTATGAAATAAGACTTTTTAACCGTCTGGGAGTGACGGTGCCAGTACATTTTAATTTTCTACTCCTGTCCCAAATATGATCTTCTTATCCTTCCTTATAATGTGAATTTTGCCAGAAGTTTTACGGCTAGTTCCACTAGAATACAGTTCTTAATATTTTGCATACGAGTTGAAAAATATTCTTTTCAAATAATTATATTCCATTTAAAACATCTGACTGTAACCCACATACTTCTTTATTTTTAACTTAATGTCCCTTTAAATAAGTAAAATACTACATTATGTTAGGACACTTTTGGCTTTCAGGTACCTCTTTTAATTGTAAAAACTTTTAAAATTTTCATCAATCTTATCACTCAGTATAAAAACCTGAGAGAGTGCACCATACTTGTACAGTAAGCTCATTTGATTTCACTGCTAAAATATGTATTTCCGTTAATTTGTATATTCTGGATCATAGTTTAACTGGATAAGTAGTAATAAATGGATAGATTTGTCTATCACAATTATTATTGGGATACTTTGCACGAGTTTAGCAAAGGTTGGAAAGTGCAGTATACTTTAGACACACTGAAGATAAAACGTCGTCTGCAATATTTCGACCATCTTTATCTTGTGTCTTCATACATGGTAGTTTTAGACTTATAAGTGCACTTTATCACTTTCTGTTAATGAGAAAAATACGTTTATAGTGGTATTTAATATGGTAAGCAGCGAAGTAAGAAAATATGCTGAAAACACAAGAGGTTTTATATAGGCTATTCTATTACTAGTTCTGATTTCCTAACAGTTTTTATTATATTAGTAGCGCCTAATGACGAAAATCAAAATTATTTAAGCTGAGAAACTCATTAATATTCCACATATATAGATGACTTCAATCAACGAATCAGTGAACCCGAAGTCGATGGAACCAACTAACAAAGCAACATATTTAGAAATTACTAATATGTTAAACCATAAATCCGATAATTTATATGCTCTAAAATTACAACTGTTCACATAAATTCAGTTACTTTCTAGATCTTATGAATGAATGTACAGCCTATTACATGTTGCCTATTTTATGATAAAACAATGAATTCAGAAAGGAAATCCTTGGGTATAATTTCTCACTGTAATCCATTATTGGAAACGATCCAGTTATTCGTGAAGTGATCTCCAACTACTAATGAATGATTATGACCTCAGTATTGAATTTGGTAGAGGTCCAAAGCTATCGATATAAATCTTAATTAAACGTTCGAAAGTACACTATAATTTGTAACAGAACGTATCCATTCTGATATACCACAACATTTACGTTGTGAAAGTTTGCAAAAAACATTATGCATTATTCCACACATGTTTCTAATCCACGAAGTTCTGTATCCATATGCATCTGTACTTCATAAGCACAAAGAGCTAAAGGATAACCGTAATATACAAGGGGCGTCCAGAAAGTAAGATCTTTTTGAATTTATCTCCGCCACAGCGCTGCGAACGCATTTCCGCACATGCGCGGTAGATGCGCTGTATCAAGGAGAAGAAACGTGCGCCATTGTGAGATTGCTGTCAGCTACGTACGCTTTGTTGTGCTTGTTTACAACGCCGGTGTTGATTGAAAATCCCGCCGCTTGCGAAATCAGATCTTTGATTCGTTTTCTGAATGCTAGAAAAGTGACACCAATTGAAATTTATTGCCAAATTTGTGATGTCAAAAGGTATTGTGTTTCTTCACGACAACGCACGACCACACACTGCAAATGCGACGAAAAACATCCTACAGGAATTTGGCTGGGACGTTTTTGACCACCCGCCGTACAGCCCTGACCTCGCTCCTAGCGACTTTCATCTGTTTTTGCATCTCAAATCTTACTTTGGTGGTCAAAACTTCAACAATGACGAAGAGCTGAAAGAAAATGTTTCCAACTGGTTGAAGACACAGACGTCAAACTTTTATGAAGAAGGTATACAAAAACGTGTGCCTCGTTATGACAAATGCCTGCAAAATTTGGGTAGTTATGTGAAAAAGTAACTTAAGAGTTGTAGAATTTTTTGCAATAAAAGTTTTTTCTGTATCTGTACATAATTTAATTTTATTACCAAACAGATCGTACTTTCTGGACGTACCTCGTATTTAAGAACCCCTCAAGAGCAACCTTCAATTTCAAAGTCTCAAAATATGTGTACACCAATGAGTGTCCCCTTCTGTAACGCAACACGTAACGCAACCAATCTGTCCCTTCTGTATCCTTCTGATACACAAAACCGATGTGTATCCATCGGTAGGTTCTTTCCACAAGCCCGGAAGGCAACGTTTACCTTCAAGACGCAGGCCGTGAATGCCTCAGCTTAAGTAATACCCCCACACATTTATCCCTAATCTGGCCTTGCCTAATGTCACCTCCATACCCTAGGCTGCAGTCATATTTAGTAACTGTAGCCTAAAATACCTCTATGTGCTAGTACGGTTACCAGTTTAGCAGATCCAAAGTACTAACTCGGGTGCTAAGCGGACCCGCAAAAATCTACGCCAGTTCTTCCTTCACATTCCTTTCATTATCCGGTGGAGGACCTTTAGTAAGTAGTGCCAAGCACAGGCCAGGCCCACATACCCCACTGTGCCCTTCAAACACAGTGGAAGTCTGTAAATGGATAAAGTAAATGAATTTCTCGATCTGTCTTCCTGTGGATACCACTTCGAATCGAGAGATGGGTAACTGTGCTGAATTCGGTGTTAATTATACCTAATGCGAGTGCTTCCACTGCACCTTTTACTTTTGATCTAAGTTTTGCCCTTCTGATCGTGTCTTGTTGAGATTTTGCTATATTTATTGGGATAAAATCTGTAAGCCATGGGACCAGAAGTCGTTTTCTCTCCCAAGTCTGTGGGTTTGATGCAGTAGCTGCTAGCTTGCTTTTGCTTTTTTATAAAGATAAATGTGGATATTTAACAGTTCGCCTTACCCTAATATCATCTGAGAAATTAAAGTTTCCTCTTTTTATCAAAATATGTCATGTAATTGCTTTTTGTTTTGTTTTGGGTTTGGTGAAGCCATATTTATGGCATACTGTGTGTGTTTTGCTGTTCTATTTGGGTGCATTTGGAAATGTGTAGTGTTTAACGCCCGCTTTTACTACATCCGGCACCGCAGGCGATGACACTGATGATATATGAAATGAAGATGGAGAACCGGTGGAATGAGAGAGCGGGGGAAACCACACATCCCGGAGAAAACCCGCCCTAGCACCGTGTTGTCCACCACGAATCTCACTTTGCGGTCTCCTGGGATCGAACCCGGACTGCCTTGGTGAGAGCCAAGCGGTCTAACCACTGAGCCACGACGCGGCCTCTGCACTTACTATGGGTTTACTAGCCATCTTATGCTGACGTTGTTTAATGGGGAACATTTTGTTCTCAGTTGCATTTTGAGACTCTTGATTCATGTTAATAGTGCAAGTAAAATTATACGTAGATTTGTTGGCGAATGTGATGCTCATGCACCACCATTATTTACCTGTGTTGGGTTTATACTAATAAACTCTGATTATACAGTTACCTCTGTAAAATTTTATGAGATTTTACAGGGCGTTCCGAAACGACACCTAAAGAATATATAGAAGTAATTTCTCAGCTTCTATCTTACACATACACATAGCTGTTACCAGCAATATAGGCACATTAAAAACGCTCCAGAATGAGTGTGGATTTGGCAGTGACAGAAGTAACGCCACGTGCCTCACGCTGTCGAAGGAATCGCAGGTAGGTGTCACAGCGTGGCGCATGCTCTAGCTGTTTGTAACCATACCGGCATAGTCCATGATAGCCTGACACTATTAACAATTTCTATTGCTTATGAAACCGCAATAAAGAAGCTATTCCTTAGTTATTTGCTTATGGGTGTTTAACGTGTTCCAGATTTCGTTATAACAGTCGATGACGGCAAATAAGCTGGTGGACATATGCAACCTAAGCCATTTGGAGGGATTTGTTTTACGTCCTACAAAGTTAAGTCATATCGGACGATGAGTGTAATGGATGAAGTGATGCTCAAATGATCCCAGTGTCCATAGAGCTTAGAGTTACCCGACATTCGTCCTTCAGGATAAGGGAAAACCCTGAAAAAAGCCTTATCCAGGTAAATCGACCGAGATTCGAACTCGGGACTTCTTGAACATGAGCCAGACCACCTACCATCTACGCTATCGAGGCGAGCTTTTAAAGGGCAGTTAACGTTGGTGAGGATGAGGATGGAAACATTAAATGATAAAAAGATTAGAGAACAATATCAAAGAATTGTAGATAAAGTTAACCAAAACTAAAAGGCTTATGCAATGAAGGAAGAATTTTATTTCACTGTGTTTAATGATACTAAATAAACCACTTGTGATAAAAGGAAGCTGTTGATTTGACAGTAACTTGTTGAAAGTTCTGCACAATTAAGATCATAGCAAAATAAGCAACCCTGGAAATGTCCGAGTCATTAGTCGACTTTTTCTCAAGTAACTGCCCATTGTCCCATTACCTTAAAGCGAGGCCAGCACCACTGATAAAGAGCTAGAAGGAATGCTTTTGTTTTCGTGGCCAGTGTGTCCCAATAACAATTTTCGAGGTTCGCACACCAGTGGTACCTGCACTGCCTAATCACAAAACAATGTAAAATTTAATGCTGCATGTAGTTAGTTATACCTAAAAGAAATTCAAAGCTGCGGCACCGAATTTCGGACTAGTTAGGTTACAAACTATGAAACAGCTATAATCGTTCGATGTCCTTTCGAAACAACTTGTATTAAAGCTTAAATTGTTGAAGTTACATCTCTGAAACAGTTCATTATTCCTTGATCCCAGAAGCCAGACCTTTGTTATTCCTTAAGCGAAGTGAGGCTAAAAGTTGCAGACATTTTATCTAGTGGCAGTGACATGTTCGGTACGCCAGCTGAGTAGATAGCGGCGTCACAGTACCAATGACCTTTAGCATCTAGGTTGAATTTTACGCCAAGCTTTCAAGACTGTGGACTAAATTTGTCTGACATCGTCTATTTCACATCCTTGAATAATCATTCCTCTTCTTTATTAGGTGAAGAAAGTGTTGCTATTTGTTATCAGGGGCACTAAAGGCGAGATTTTAACTAATAGTGATGTAGGACTATAGGTTTGCTTCAATTTTGAAGACAAATTGTTCTCGCAAGTTATTTAGGCAGGGTTTACTTAACCTGTCTATGTTACTCCAAGCAATTACCTCGGCTTCTGGCATTCTCGTATATTCCCTTACGTTAACAATAAATCTCTCTTTAGTACCGTACTAGCAATCTGGCCAAAGCAAGCAGCACTGTATCTCGTCTGTGGAAAGTATACATTGTTTTTAATTAAACGTCGTGAAGGTAGCAAAAGGACTGGTCATATTTCACTATGCCCTTTTCTCTGACCTGATGGATTCTCACTCGCAGAAATGAACAGCTCTTCCTTGGGAACCTTTGTCACACACCGTGCTGTCACCAAAGATATTTCACCACTCTCTTTTATGTATTCTCTCTTTTGCTGCAAAGCGCTACATTTATATCTTTAAAAGAAAACGGATTCATTCCTTTCTGTTTACTTTTATTTCCATTTTGCTCTGCTGCTATCAACGGTTTCTGATGAAAGAGATATTCCAGCGCTTTGTAAATGTGAGACGCGTTCCTGACGAAAGAAAGAACGAACAATGAAATATATTTCAGCATACTTTCTAATCCATGTTATGCAACTGCATATATTTGATGTTATTATATGTGACTGGTTTTAAAAATGAACTTAATAAATAAATAAGAAAATAAATAGGTAAATAAATACGTAAATAAGTAAATAAATAAATAAATACATAAATGTATAAATATATACATATATAAATACATAAATCGATAAATCGATAAATACATGAATGAATGAATGAATAAATAAATACATAAATAAACAAAAAATAAGTAAATAAATAAGCAAACAAGTAGATAAATATGTAAATAAATAAACAAATAATTAAATAACTAAACAAACAAATAAACAAACAAATAAATATATACATACATAAATACATAAATAATTAAATGCATAAATGAATGAATTAATAAATAACTAAATAAAGAACTAAATAAATGGCTAAATACATAAATAGATATATAATTACATAGATAAACAAACGAGCAAACGAGTAAACAGGTAAATAAATATAAAATAAATATAAAATAAATATAAGATAAATATAAAATAAGTATAAAATAATTATAAAATAAATAAGTGAGTGAGTGAACGAACAAATTAACAAAACAACAAACTAACAAAC